>CAUYRT010014068.1:0-18176 GCA_963574885.1 Lepilemur ruficaudatus
TTTTTGGTTGTTTTTTTTATTTTTATTAAAAAAAAAATAAAAAAAACCCCCAGTTTTTCACTTAAGACAGCCGTTTTTAAAATATCAAAAAAAAAAAAAAAAAAAAAAAAAAAAGCCCAGTTCAAAAGCGACTCCCGGGTATATGACAAAGTATTATTTTGCCTGGCTCAAGAATTGTTCATTATAAAGGTGAAGCAAACTCTTAAAGAACCAGTGCCCTGAGCAAAAAAAATAGAGAGAGAATCTTAGACCTAAAGCAGTTCAGTAAATTGATATATTTGAGGGCCCCGAAGTAGTTAGTACTTGATTCAAGGCAGAAGTGGAGTTTCTCCACTCTTCATCTTCAAGTAAAGACAAATGGGCTTTCATCATGGACCTTGCTCTGACAATGGGAATAAATGACTGTGATAGCTGAACACTTTCAAGGAGACCCGGAGATTCAATATGCAAAGTTTTTCATTTTATCATTGAAAGTGAGGCCTTGGATGATTACTGACAGCCAGGATGCAGTTAAAGTAAAGGTCACACAGACTATTGACAATAATAAATTTTAAAATTTGGTATCTTTTTGCTGAGGCCTACTCCAAGTAATTTATCAAAAAAAAAAAAAAAAAAAGAAAAGAAAGAAAAGAAAAAAAGAAAGAAAGAAAGAAAAAGAAGTACTTTGCTCTAGTCCATCTTAAAACAGCATGTGAATTTTCCACATTATTTCTCAATAAATATGAAAACACTGTGGTTTTTAAATTGTGTTAATGAAAGTATTCTCTAAATTCCTTATTAAGGATATTAAATCCTATAAACACTAAGAGTACAATGTAACATTAATTAGTATTAGCATTTTGATCAAGGTTGGCAATAGATAGTGAGAAGTTTATTCTTTATTATATGTGCTTAAGGTTAATAGATCCTATGATTTTTCAATTAACTAATTACTTATTTTAATTATTTATTAAAAGTCTAGCCTCAAAAAAGACAAAATATAGCTTTTAACCTCACTTAAACTGCTAATTTAAGTATTTATTGTTAAACTGTATGAAGAATTAGAAAATGATTTGTCTTTTTTTCTAAAACATTATCTTCTTAATGTAGCAATACATTTCTGTCAACAAAATCATTTATCTCCAAAATTGTAATTCATGACAAACTTTATTTTAGCTCTTTACTTTTTACAGATATCAGGTTTCTTCTCCGTTTAGATTGCCCTTCACTTTTCATAGGAAATAATTTAAAAAATTTAATATTCCAGTTTCCTACATTCTTCAATATTATAATGTATGTATTTTCTGATTTTATTTAATATAGGAAAAATCCATTTGACTTAAGACTTATTTATTTGAAAGAAAATCTTGCTGAAAATAAAGTTTTCAATTTTGTAAGCAATGAATATAGCATGTGAAATATTTGATTCAAATATAAAATATCCCCATATCCCCCCACAAAAAAGATTGGCTGTTTTTAGTAACATAATGAGGACAACAAAAGAGGTGATAGAGGATATCATAGAAATCACAAAAGTTATAGATAAAGTGTTGCTTACAACCAATATCTAAAAACATATTTAAAAATAGATACCATCAGTTCAGCCCAGGGCCTCTCTGTTTGCATTAGTTTGCCCTGATGCATAATTATTGGCTTCCCTACAGGGAAGATTGTCAGAACTATTGTTTATTTATAGGGTCTGAGTTGTGGTCATAAAAATTGTGTAATGAAACCAGAATCTGGGGAGCCTCAGCCGTTTCACTGTAATCTGTCATATTTCTTTGGCATAGTCATAAGTGAAGAACATAAAGAAAAACTTTTCAAGAAAAGATCCACTCCTAGCAGGGACAATGATGAATAATAATAATCTCTGCTCCCAGTTCTGGCAGAGTACTTTGAGAGCAGTAGCAGAAGATTCAAATACATCTTTACTGCGTAGATTACAGGTACACAGAGCATTTGGGGAATGTTTTCTGAAAATGTAGACCCTCGGCCCTCAGGCTATGTGTATGATATGATTCCTGAGTTTAAAATGTACATTTTAACAATTTGTTGCCATTTAGATTTAGACAGTGGTAGAAAACAGTTTAATATCTCACCACAATAAAGCTAAATTAATCACTTTCAGGGTGATTGGCACAGTGTCGTTTACTTTGGGTGACATAAAATATGGAAGGAATATTCTGCACGATATAATCTGGGATAATTGCAAAAGATTTACATGGCTAGATCTCTTTAGTTTTATAGACACTATGAACATAAGCACTTCACATGATTTACTTATAAAGGCATATTATAGCAATGAAAATTAAGAAATGCTATACTAGTAATTATGGCTAATATTAAAAAGCAGAAAGATTGCACTGATATAAAATTTTCCTATTGAAAGCTACATAATAGATTATGTTCCCTGGTGCAGTTCTATTCTATAGGTTGATTTGATATAATTTGGTGGTTGCATACAAAAATATCATAAATATAGACAAAAGTAATACAGATAATAAAGAATTATTCTCATAATAACTATCATAAAATTAATAATAACTTATATTGAGCATTTCTCATATGCCAGGTATTTCTTAGCTCTTTATGTGTACTAAATACTCTAACCATCTCAGCAACCTATGTGCTAGGTTGATTATTAATTTCTCTTTTAAATATGAAGAAAATGGAGGCATACAGATAAACTTGGCCAAGTTTGCAGAGATGTGAGGGACAGAGCCAGGGTTCAGAACAAGGCAACTTGAATCCTGGACAGCGGTACATGGATTCACCTGTGAATTTGTTAAAATACCTTGAAGTTTAGAAACTTTACTGTAGAATGTTGCTTCGTCAGTGAAGGCCTGGTATTTCAGTTGAAGAATTGGCATTTCAAAATGACTGATGAGTACAATGTTGATGATAGTGTTGAGTGCCTACAGAATGGCATAGAATCTGAGACAGAGTTTGATGCCAGACAGATTTTAAGATTTTAGTGTCTCATGTTTCTCCCTCTACTTATTCTCTCTGTAATGTTGGTTAAGTCAGCCCCTGTGAGCACCCATGTCCTCACTTGCACAATAAAGGGGGTTAATGCCTCTTTATAGCCTCATTATGAGGGTTGAGCTATAGGCGCACTGCCTGGTGATTAGCCTTTTTATAAGCATGGTAGCTATTTTATTAATATTAAAAATTGCAGTTTAATGTTGAAGTAATTTATTATTTATTGCAATCATATCAACACTCCTCTCCTAAAATGCAACTCATAGGGCTGCAAACTCCAACATTTTAGCATTAGAATTCATATTTTAATTTACTATAAAACTTCCCTGCATTGTTACACTTTTCACTTAGAAAAACTTGGTTCCTATTTGAGGGCTGATGCTTTCTTTAAATTATGAGCATCACGTAAGTAAAGCCCACACTCTTTAGCTATAAAATTTAGATATATCAAGCTCTAGTGAATCAATAAAAGTCACTTTTTCCTGGTAACTGCATTGCTTGAACAAATTAGCTATGTGGAATAATAACACACACGTCTATTTCATTTTACAGTAATCTGATATATAAAAATCTTGTAATTCACATTTCATTTTAAAAAGAAATGTATCAATACAATTACTCATTCTACATGCCCGCGTTATGTGGTCAGAAAAATTTTATTTGAGTAATTCAATAATCACTTATTGAATATAAGAATATGATAGACTTTAATTCTTATACAGTATAATTTGTTATTATTCTGCTATATAGTGAGGTTGGGTTTATTAACAATGATAATGATGATGATGATGATATGATATACTATTTATTTAGCAGTTACTATATATTAAGAATTCCAATTAATTCTTACAGAAATCCTGTAAGCTAAGTACTGTTATTGCATTTTTGCAGATGAGCAAAATTGAGGATTAAAGAAATTAAATATCCTGTCCAAAGCTAGCATCTATATGTCAGTAGTCAGGAATATCTGCAATTAATTTTCTATATACTCTTTAACCAGAATGTTTAGTTGTTCTATTCTCATATTATTTGGCTTTCTCCATCTGAAAAAGGGAATAATGGCATTGGGTTTACCTAAAACATGTGCACTATTTATTTAACATCACCATTGTAATGTTACGCCATACTATGCTTATTAAAGTGCGGGTGCCTTTGCCCCATATAACGCCATGTCATATGATACTTCACACACATTATTTAAACTGAAGATATATTTTATCCCGGATGAAAAAAAATTTTTTGAGCTAAAATGAAGAGATATGTGAACCACAGTCATGTGTTGAAGACAGGGAGGTAAAAACACTCCCATGGAAATAGTCTGTCATTTCTACAAAGAGGGTTCTCCATTTCTGAAGAGCCCTTCATAAGACATGGTTTTAAATACATTTTAAGGGAGGATGTTTTAACATAAAAATAGGTTTTATATCCACTAATATGTCAAAAATAAATGCTATATATTCATATGCTTAAGAGGATGGTGACTCAGCATTAGTGAAAGTTTCAAAGAAACTACCATTTCCAATGAAAATGGAGAAAAAAATGCCATGAAACTCAGTCTTCAAAAGGAAACAATATATAATTTATTTATTTAAAATGCAATTATTGAGTGATTATTTGGTGTCAGGCACCCGTTTAAGTAATTGATTTACAGCAATAAAGAAGACAAAAATCCCTGCATTTTTGGAAATTGTATTCAAACTATCACATTTAAAAGAAGAAAAGTTACTAGTATCTTTTGGTTAATTTTTAAGTAGTATTGAAATCAAAACTTTTGGCCCATGAGATTGTTTTTACTTCAAATGCTCTTTGTATTCCTTAGGCAAATAATTGAGAATATATAAAATAAAAATATAAGTATACAATAATTTAGTTTTACAGGCAAGGCCACAGTTGGCCTTTATATTTTATAGGTTTACTCCTAACCATAAAGTTTTCTTTCTTGATTTTTGAATTTAAATACTTTAAGCTATTAATTTGAATTAAATTAAATTAGAATTTGAACAGCTTTCAAATTTAAACACTTAGACATATCTAGCAGCAAATTTGCTGGAATTGTGTTGAACAGAAATATAAAATATTAAAATTCACACAACAAAGCACTTTATTAAATTTTGATTGTTCTTAATACCAACTAAATAGTCACACATTAAAACTAGCCATCAAAAAATTCCAATTTGCTTAATTTGGGGACAAATTAAGAAATCAAAATATATTTTCAAAGAAGCTACACTTTAAAATATGTATTTGTCTAAATTGTGGTAAGATATATGTAACAAATTATCCTGGAGCCATTTTTTAGGCATTAAATACATTCTCATTGTTGTGCAACGATTACCATCATTCCTCTTCAGAACTTTTGTCTTCTTGCAAAACTGAAAATCTATACCTATTAAACAATAACTCTTCACCCTTCTTTCCTCCTAGTCTCTGGCAGCCACAATTAAATGTTCTTTCTCTACGAATTTGACTAATCCAAGTAACTCATATGAGTAGACTTATACAGTATTTGTTATTTTGTGACTGGCATGTTTCACTTGAGGTAATGTCTTCATGGTTCAACCATGTTGTAGCATGTGTAAGAATTTCCTTTCTTTTTAAGGCTAAATAATATTTCACTGTGTGAGAATATAAATATAACCTAAATATAAATATAAATATGAATATAAACATAAGATACCACATTTTACCCATCATCCATCGATGAACACCTGAAGTTGATTTTACCTTTAACTATTAACTTTGCTATAAACATGGGTTTACAAATACCTATTCATGTTCCTGATTTCAATTATTTGGGTGTATACCCTGAAGTGAAATTTCTGAATCATATGATACCTCTATAGTTTCCACAAGGGCCGCCATTTTACATTCTCACCAGTAGTGCACTAGTGTCTAATTTCTCCACATTCACACTAACACCTGTTATTTCATGTTTTTGTGATAATAACCACCCTAATGAGCATGAAGTAGCATCATATGGTATTTATAATTTGCATTTCCCTAATGATGAGTGATATTGGGAACCCTTATACATGCTTATTGATATTTGTTTATCTTTTTGTGGAGAAATGTCTACTCAAATCTTTTGCCCTTTATTGAGTCACGTTGGTTGTTTATTTGTTGTTGAGTTTCAGGAATTCTCTATATATTTTGGCTATAAATCCATATCAGATGTTCAATTTCTAATGTTCTTTCCCATCCTATGGTTTTCCTTTTCACCCTATTGATAGTCTCCTTTGATGCACAAAATTTTAATTTTTCTAAAGTCCAATTTGTTTATTTTCACTTTGTTAGTTTGGCAGAGATTGTGAGATGCTTGATATTTAAGGATAAGCTTGTTAAAATATTAATTTCTAAAGTTCATTTTTGAAAATAGATTATTATTTCAGATCCCCAGAGGCACTAAGTAGGAAAATGATAGAAGTAACAAAACATTGGCATTCAACAAACATAAATTTCAGGAGAACAGATCAAATGGGAACATATATAATAAATAGAAAATATGGAATGCTTTATTAGGATTACATAATAAGAAGTACAAAATACCTTATTGATGTATATCACAACAATGTCTCAACAGCAAATGATGTTTAAATAGAAAAGAAAATATGGGTTTACATAAATCAAGGGTCAAATTCTTCAGGCTGTTGAGATCAAATCTAATCAAGGAGCATTCTTTGCATGAAAATTAATATTCAGAATCCATAATATGTAATTACTTAAAAGTTGTAAATAGTAATAAATATTATCTTTTCAGAAATCTAATTTATTAAATATAAAATACATATACATAAGGCAAATGTTCAGGTATTGAATGCTCATATTTCTTCTCTGCTCCATATTTTAGTTTAAGATAATAATTAAGCAGTTCAATTAATTGCTCTCATAGTTTCTCTTTTCATTCTTACATATATCCATATTTACAAATCAATTTAAAACCTATACATGTACATTAATATGGATAGTAATATAATAATAAAATTAATAAGACAATGTATTGATCATTTATTAAGTGCTACTAAATGCTTTGTATACATTAACTTCTTTAACCCTACAATTAAAATATGATAGAAGTAGTGTTATTATCTCTCATTTTTCTACTACTTAAAAAATGTTAATTTGCAGTGGCCATTTTGCAGGTAAACAAAATGATTCCTAAAATTTTAACCGTAACTTTTTCAAAAAGAACATAAAGCAATTATCAGAATAATATGTATGTCCAAATTCCCAATGTGTTACATGCATTATATAAAAAGCTCAACTATATTATATAAAAACTCAAAAAAGAAGTATAATTGGAAGATGGAAATCTTATCCATCATTCTATTTCACATTTTGTTTGTTTCTTCCTGATTACCTACTAACGTCATAATGATTCACCACCAAGCACCAAGTAAAAAGTAACTTCTTTGGTCAATAGATTTCATTCATATTCTAAAAGGGTCAAAATTTAATGATTCATGGATATAATAAAATGATAAAATAATTTTTGTAGTACCAGTTGTTTAATAATTTTTTGTATTCTTTTGGTTTATTGAAATTAAACATTGTGATTATATATGTGCATATATGTATATTTGTGTGTATACATATGTATATACATATATATACAGATACATGAAGAGAAACAGAACACTTTCACATTGAAATAACTACTCTAAACATTTTATTTTTATCTTATCTTCTTCTATTTGCTTTTTATTTGTGCAGTTTGCATTCCATTAAGATTATACTTTTGAATAATAAAACAGAAATAATCATTTCCAGCTACCAATTGTATTTGGATTTCTTATAATACGTTTTATATATTGGGAATTTGATATTTGAATATTATTTTCATGATTATGTTCTTTTTCAAAAAGTTGAAATTAAAATTTTAGGAACTCCTTTTAATGCTATTTATTTACAAAATGTCCATTATATATTAATATTATTCCTTCAAAGTGGTAGATAAATGGTAGGTTTTGCTATAACAAAACAATGAATGGCAAATAATACCTGCCACTGTGTAGCTGCCATTTCACATATTTTGTAATCCGATAATTGCATACTCAGTAAGATCTCTAAAGGTGAGGAAATAATTACTCAAGTTCCTTGGAAATGCAAAAAGCAATTATGTTGCTCCATGCACTGCTGCATTTCTGGAGATGAAAAAACTTTTGTACAATAACTCTCCTAGCACCTGAACCTTTTGTCCAGTAATTCTCCTAGCACTGTTTTCTCAAACAAGTCAACGGTTTAATCACTTTTAGCCAGTTATGGAAGATTCATCATTGTTTTCAGATGTTACTAATCACAAAAATAAATTCATTCTAAATTATAGATTATAGAATTGATGCAAGGCATATATTTCTTAATTCCCAGGATACTGTGGACCAGAAATAAAGGAAAACTTTTAGAAAGCAGAGCAGGTGTAGCATTCATTTCCTGGTTGCACAATCCATAATGAGAATATGTGATCTTTCTGGATTCTTAAGTTTATAGTTCAGCCCAAAAGGTGGGGTTATGTTATACCATGACTTGACCATTCTTGAGATGTTAATGCTCCATTTCTCTATCAACAGCAATACATCTTGCTTAATTAGCTCCCAGGAGTTGGTTGGTGGGCTGTTTAGTTTTGTTTTTGTTGTTGTTGTCATGGGTGTTTTCTGCATTCACGACTATCTTTCATCTTTAGAATAACCTTGTAGGATTTGAGAACATTCCTCTGTATTGAATTTTCCACACTCCTCACACAGAAAAGTAAGAGCTAAATACCCATTCTCTTTTACAGTTAAGTCGTGTGTGTAACTTAATTTCCCAATGAGAACACCGGCATGCAAATCTAATTCAGAAGTGAGCAATGTGGTGAAACACTATTCTGTAATGTTGATTTTTGCAGGCATGACAGGGAGCAGAAGATTATCAGTCCTCAGTGGTGATATATGTAGCTGTAGTGGCCACAAATTTTCAGTGGTAGCAAACCTGGTCCCCAGCTGGGGGACAGGGGAAGCATCAATGCTGCCAGCAGCAGCAGCCGCTATAAAGCATCATTTACCCTTAAATTCTCAGCAGTTATAAAAATGTACCTAATATCATTTAAGAAATCAATAAACTTATTAAACTATCTGGATTTTATTTGTGGATTTACCTTTTTTCTAAGAACCCATGGTACTGTTTGTGTATATGCTTGTTTTGAAGAATAAGAGAATTTGAGTAGAATGTTTTTTGAATCGTATGTATGGGACTGTAAATATATAAGAAAACAAAATTTCCAGAATATAAAATTTAGGGAATATGACCTTACTTCTTTAAAACATTGTAAGCATTGATCCCTTTCCTTCTAGCATTTACATGTACTATGGTCTGGATATTTGTGCCCCCTGCCCCAAATTCATATGTTGTAATCCTAACCCCCATGGTGATGATATTAGGAGGTGGGGGTCTTTGAGAGGTGATTAGGTCATGAGGGCAGAGCCCACATGAATGAGATTAGTGCCCTTGTAAAAGGGATCCAAGACAGATCACTTGCCCTTTAGCCATGTGAGGTTAGAATGAGAAGATGGCTGCGTTTGAGGACGTGGGCCCTCACCAGACACCAGATCTGCCTGTGCCTTGATCTTGGACTTCCCAAACTCTAGAGCTGTGAGGAATAAATTTCTGTTCCTTGTAAGTGGCCCAGTCTTTGATATTTTGTTACAGCAGCAATAAGAGACTAATATAATATAATATATTAAAGAGATATTTGAAATCACTCTAATTTTAATCCCTTCTGAGAAATTTTATCCCCAACCTTATTGAGATATAACTGAGAATTAAAAATGGTATATATTTAAAGTGAAAAACTTGATTATTTTATGTACATACAGATTGTGAAATAATCACTCTTCCGAGCAATTTTACTGTTCCCAGGTGATGAAGACACAAACCAACAAAATTGTTACCAGGCAGTGTCTCCTGTCATTTAAAATTTCTTATTAGTTTTATTACTGCATGCAGTTCCACTTTCAACTTAAATACTTGTGTATTATTTTCAAACCAGCAAATTCACAGCTGTATTTTGTGCCATTATTTACCTGAAAAAATTCAGGTTTTTCTCTCAAGAACACTTTTAATTCTTGAAAAAAACTTTTGAATAGACCTTTGTTCTCTGTCCTCAGTTATATACAGTTGACCCATGAACAATATGGGTATTAGGGGCACCTACTTCCTTGGCAGTTGAAACTCTAAATATAAATTTTGACCCCCCAGAAACTTGACTACTAACAATCTACTGTTGATCAGAAGCCTTAGTAATAACATAAACTGTTGATTAACATATATTTTGTATGTTATGTGTAGTATACACTGTATTCTTACAATAAAGTAAGCTAGAGAAAAGAAAATGTTATTAAGAAAATCATATGGAAGACAAAATACATTAACTGTTCATGAAGTGGATCATCATATAGGTCTTCATCTTCATCATCTTCACATTGAGTAGGCTGAGGAGGAGGAGAGGAGGAGAGGTTGGTCTTGTTGTCTCAGGGGTGGCAGACACAGAAGACTATCTGTGTATAAGTGGACCTGCACAGTTCAAACCTGTGTTTTTTAAGAGTCACCTATACTTCTTTTTCCGTTTTTTATCCCCTTCTTTTATTTTCTCTTTTCTTTTCATTCCAATTATAAATCCCAAGTTGATAAACAATGTTATTGCTAAGTTTTTTCTATATCATAGTATCTTATAAATATATCCCATGTAAATTTTATTTTGATTACTGACATAGGATATGATAATTTTAGCAATCTTTATATCTCTAGATACACCTCACTACAGATATGTTTTATTTTCTACTGAAGTCTTTATATGAATTGACATAATAAGATGTCTTAGTTGCAAGCACACGGTTCACATAAACGTAGTGTGCGAATTCTATAGTGTGAGTCAAAACAATTGTTTTTAAGTCTCCTTTTAGATAAACATAATGAAGAGAAAATCATCCAGAGTATAAAATTTCAGTGCCAAGATAAATATACTAAACAAATTTGCTAGGAGTTCTCTGATGATCCTAAAGGCATGTATTCTCTGTACAAAAAAAAAAAAAAAAAAAAAAACCCATCAGGGTTCAGCAAGAGGCTGTGATCTACATTCATTCTGGAGATGCATCAGAAATAACATAATCTCCATCTCTGCCTCAGAGATACAGTATCAACTGTATACTTTCAGATGTGTGTCTGCATGAAGTAGCTGTTGTAAGGATCATATTAATAGCTTCAGGACGGAGAAGTTACTTATACCATTTTATTCACATTCTTGTAGTCCTTATAAATAGCTCTCTATTTTAAAGCCTGCATGGCATTAGTGGCTAAGTAAGTCAGTTGAGCAAAGCAAGAAAAGCTCCTAGAAATCACAGTAAATACAGATAGGTATAAGTTAATTTCATGATCTAATGCTTTGCAGGAGATAATTACAAACGTATGCATTTTTTGGTGTCTTTGCCTCAGTCTTTTCCTTTTTTTAACTTATGTTCTTTGTTTTTTTTAAATCAGATGCTCTAGGCTTCCCGTTCCCTTTCATAGATGTCACTGTCTTTTGCATCCTGTCAATGAGGCTAAATTGTCTAAAATTTCATCTTCTAGTCTTGGAATAAATCATTTCAATGACGCTTTCTCCTCTGAGTTCTCAGAATTCGTTCATTCTTTCTTTCACTATTTTATTTAGTAAACATTTGTCAAGCCCCTGTTAGATCTCAAGCACTCTTCTAAGTGTAGTGCATAGAACAGTGAACAAAACAAAGAAGTGCCCAGCACACGCTGAGAATGTAATCTATTTGGCAAGATCACCACTACCGAAGAGATAAATATATAAATCACAGTTCAGAGGTAATAGAAACTATGAAAAGACAGTGTAGGATAATAGGAAATTGCGTGACTCCATATTGGAGGGAGAGGAAAACGAAGAGGCATTTAAGATAGAAGTTATCATTAATGTTGTTATGTATATTTATATGTCATTGAAAGGGGTGCAGTTATCCAAACCCAGACAGTTTGGATGTATAATTATATAAAGTTATAGATCATAGTATACATAAGTTCCAGCCCAGTTTCCTGTAGTTATCTGCCATTTATCTATGGGGTGTTTTCATCTGTTAATGTGGGTCCGATTTCACCTACATTAACTATGTCTAACACTCTTAAGAGATGGAGAGTACTAAAAAAATTATTTAATATGGAAAAGATACCTATGGGAGTTTATCTTGTCTTCCCCTCCTCAAATAACATGCTAGTCAAGGAAATTATATTCTCAGCATTCGAGTCATTTCCAATAATCGTTTCCTTCTCTAATCCCAATTTTTGTTATTATTGCTGTTGTTCAAATCCTAATATCTGAATGGATAAAGAAAGAGACACAGTATTCAGAGTCAAGACAGGGGCAGGGGTTAGGGCAAACTGTAACACTGCCTAAAATTTAGCATGCAGTCAGTACAAGGATGGCTATTCAATTTTCTTCTTGGTTCAGATTTTGTTTCTGGTCCACGGATTAGAGAAAGGAGGAAGAAATAAATGTCCGTGTACTTTCTGGCAGGCACACCAGCAGCGTCATACTGATCGTATATTTAATCTACTGTTGTTGGCTTTGTCATTAGTGGAAATTCCTCTCATATTCTGACAATAAGTTGACAGTGAGCCCCAGTTCACAATGTTGTGCAATTTCATCTTTTTAATTCTCTTCCTAACTACATTAGTGAAAAAGGTGCAGGGGCTGTTTCAAGGGCTGCTGGCCAGATGACTTTTTTTTTTTTTTTTGAGACAGAGTCTCACTTTGTTGCCAGGGGCTAGAGTGCCGTGGCGTCAGCCTAGCTCACAGCAACCTCAAACTCCTGGGCTCAAGCGATCCTCCTGCCTCAGCCTCCCGAGTAGGTGGGACTATAAGCATGCACCACCATGCCCGGCTAATATTTTCTATATATTTTTAGTTGACCAATTAATTTGTTTCTATTTTTAGTAGAGACGGGGTCTCGCTCTTGCTCAGGCTGGTTTCGAACTCCTGACCTTGAGCAATCCACCCGCCTCAGCCTCCCAGAGTGCTAGGATTACAGGCGTGAGCCACCGTGCCCGGCCTGACATTTTAAACTGGAAATGAAAGTACAGGTTTTCAAATTTCTAATATATCTGTGAATTCTGTAAGAGAAATAATTTGATCCACTACAAAACGGATGTGCTACACACTGACCTCATAGGAAAAGCTGGAGAGTTGAAGCTAAATTTGAAAAAGTATGTAGTTTGCTAAATTTCTATTGTGATCTCCATTATATTTTTTTCTTTCTTTAACCTGTGTGTCATTTCTAAGCTATTTCTCAGGCACTTTTCAAGCCAATTACCATGCTAAGAAAACATAAAAGTTTTTGAATAAAGACAAGTTATTGGACATCTTCAATATGATTGTATTTTTCCAGAACAGTATAGTGTGGAAGCAATTGGATATTTTTGACATTAAAATATAAAAATCATACACAAACCATTTATATTTCCTCTGTAGAAAGCCCTTTTCTTGGAAATGTTTTTAATTTAGTTAATATTAATAGATATTAATGGAGAGCCAGCTCTTTTCTAAGCTCTGTTCCAGGCACCTCACACAGGAGTAAATAACAGATAAATATGTCTGCTGTACAGAGCTTACTCCCTTTTACCTGCCTTTGCCAAATTCTCATGCATCTGTCA
Source organism: Lepilemur ruficaudatus (assembly GCA_963574885.1). Taxonomy (NCBI): domain Eukaryota; kingdom Metazoa; phylum Chordata; class Mammalia; order Primates; family Lepilemuridae; genus Lepilemur; species Lepilemur ruficaudatus. The sequence goes on from CAUYRT010014068.1 coordinate 13,642, forward strand.
AGTTTCATGCCCAATAGTCTATTTGATGATTGAACACATAGTTACTAAAGATTTTAACTTAGTTCCTTAAGATGTGCTTATTGCATAGAATCATATTTAACTACAAAGACATGTCATTCACAAAAATGCTGTCTTGAGTGTCCTTGTATTCACCTGTTAGGAAAAGTTCTTCATTTCATGATGATTGTTTGAAATAAATAATTGTAATTATAAGATAGGAAATACCTCTGCCTCAAGTTATTTATTATACCTAGGGACTACATCTTCATAAATGCAGTTAAAATATTGCAAAATTTAGTCAAGTAACATTTGGAAAGTAAACTCATAAATTCCAATGAATCTGAGAAGTCTTTGAATAATTCATAAGTACATTCAACATACCCCCCCCCTTCACACACCTATCATTTTCAGATAAGCTGATAGTAATAGCAGTATCCAAAACAACAGTTTAGTTTATGGAACTTTAAGTTTATGGAACTCAATACCATATTAATATAAAAGGTGAAAGATTTGGTAGAGATAATCATTACATGATTCTTCTAGCTTTATTGCGCATTTCTTAACTCACTAGTCATTATTCGTAATTGGGTATATATTCCCATAATGCCTCAACCTCCATGTATGAGAATTGAGCTATCACTTCTTAATAATAATAACTTATTCTTTTTACTAAAATGGAAAAGTTTGTTTATATTTTTGCTCTGTTAGTAAACTGAGACATAGCTGTGTGGCTAAACTCTACAATGTAAAAATGTTCTTAGGCTAGGTTATTAAGATCAAATTCGTTTCATCAAATTTTATCATAGCCTTTTTCTTTACCAGAAATAAAAGAAAATAAACAGTTTTTACTGTTATATTTGAAGCATTTTTGAGCAGCCTTATATTCATTACGGAAAAAGACAAAGTATCAGTCATTAAATATGTAAAGAAAAATATAAAATATGAAATTCAGGTAATTGTTTTCATTAAATGAGTTGATATTTTACAAAAATCCATTACTTCATAAGGTAGAATTAATGAACATAATAAGAATTATATTCTAAAGAGTATTCAATGTTAAATATTAAAACAATTATGTAACTAAGTTATATACTCCCATATAACTAAACAGATCAAAATAGTCAATTTCAGGCTTTTATTAAGGATAAACATTTAAGTAAAACTCCTAAATGTAAATATCTAATTTAAAAAATTTCACAAATAAAAATTAACCAATATCCTTATGTAAAGTTAACTAATTTTGCTAGAATATGAGCTAATATAATATTATGGTGATATTACTGTTACTAATCTTAAAATGTGAAACACAAACTTCAAGATTTTCCCCAATGTGTCCTTACTATTTATATTATGCATATAGGCTGGTGCTATTTAGCCATCATATAAGAGCAGTTATTATATTAGCAAATATATATTGTGAATAGAATCATTTAACTAACTGCATGAATATGTTTTATGGCTTCTCTCTGAACTTCAGTTACGATCCAAACTCAAAATGTCTTAAAATCCTTTGGGGATCTGGGTCTTGTCCACCTTCAACCTCATATCTTGTCACTTCTTTCATTGCTTTCTGTGTGTCAGCTAACTTCTGGAAGACAACAATTATTATCTAACTCAAGAGTTTTCAATGAGTTTTTCCTTTTGCCTAGAACATACATTGGCACTATTTATAGCAACCACCGCCTAATTTGTTCAGCCCATATCAAGTGCTATTTGTCTTGGGTTGAGGGGCCAAAGCCTCATTCAGTATTTCTCTCTCTCTTGTAGTCCTTTATGTATTTATAGCTTTTATCACCATTTCTAATATATGTTTGTCTGTGTGTTTGTTTAATGTTTTCCTGCCAGGCTGTTTTAATTGCTACTGTACTGCTGTATGTATTTTCAGAGCCTGGCACAAGGTATGGTATATAATACAAATTCAGCAATCACATTTAACTAAATTATAATGAGGTTTTAAGCAATTAATATACCAAGATGTTTTATGTTATATATTGACTGATGAATAAATTGCCTGATTTTTAGCTATATTAAAAATATAAAATCCTACAGCTATTCCTGTTAAACACTTTTCAAATTAATAATCTAAAATAAGTAATATTAAAATTTGAATTTTATCATTCATGTATCTAATATCTGTCCTAGAGTTATGCCAATTTCAAACTTAATAAACATGCTTTTTATGCAATTTTTTCCACCCACATGTATATGCAAATTAGGGACTTCCAGTTGAAATAATTTGGTGAATTCATTCACTGAGTTCCCTCTCTGCCTCAAATAAATAGCATTAAAAAGCAAAAGATAAAAAGATAACAAATTTAAAACGCATGGGCAATATAAAAAGCATAAAATTAACATCTTTTTGAAATAAAATAATTATTTATGTGAGTGATCCAGAAAGTACAAGCCCATTGGGCTCAGGACCTGACTCTGGATTGGCAGATGGTTCAAAGGAAGATACGGAGAATAAATATACTTCGTGCAAACCAAGACACTAATACCAGGCTCAATAGTTAAACCCAGAGCTGTGATGCACCGAGATATAATGGATAAAACTTTTCAGAATAGAAGCAATAAATAAATCTTCAATTTGAAGCTTATTCTAAGTTATGGAAAAGATAAATAAAACAAATCAATAACTAGATACTTGATAATGAAACTACAAAACACCAAAACAAAACGAAAATTCTTAAAGATACCAGAGAGAAAAGCAGATTTTTTACAAAATTATTATGATTTGACCACAGAAGCCTTTTTTTCCATTTTCTTTTCTCTCTCTTTCTTTCTTTCTTTTTCTTTCTTTCATTCTTTTCTTTTTTTTACAGTAACAAGGAGAAAACAGAACGAACTGTTTCATACTATATGCTTAAAGAATGTATGGTAAGATTCAGAATTAACTTCCTAGCTAAACTGTCATATAAGAGTTTACATAAATTTGATTGCTCATTTGTTTCTATGGATATAGCATAAGTAATAGCCTCAATATCTTTCTTCTAAAAATACTTACAAGTGCTGTATGAACATTGTTATCAAATATAAGTGAGAATAACTGAAAGCCCAAAAAATAAAAATACAGAGGATTCAAAATAAACAGAAAACCAAAAAAACAAAGGATTAGAAGCCAAATTTTGTATGGGGCCATGTGCCTAGGTTGATAAGGAAGAGGCTGGCCTTTTGACAATGGACACATGGCTTGAGTCCTTGACAAGACTTTGAGTCTACACAAACCGGAAAGGTGGAATTGAGATTCACCATATCAAGTGTAACTCTTAAAAGCTAGTGAAAAGACAAAGAAAAATCTGTCCATCTCCAAAAAAAAGACAAATATTTATAAAACCCTTTAGAAATAACCATTTTCTAGAGATCTCACAGATTATTGAGAAAATTATTGTAAATTTAAACATCTTAAAGTGTAACAAAATTTAAAAAATTCAAATTATCAAATCATACAGGATAGAGATTATGTTGTATTCAGAAATATCTTTTGTGTTGTAAACGCTTTTAATAAAGATACAAGAAAATCAATAAGGTAAGAATTCTATGCAAGAAATAAGAATAAAACAAAAATTAAAGAATGAAGAAGAGATGAAACAATGGAGAGAAAATTTATAAAATAAAATTTTAACATAACTCAACACAAATATCAGGACTAGATTAAAAAATTGGAGCTATAAAAAGTTTAGAAAGCCTTGTAAAAGAAAATTATATGACAATAAATTTTGAAACATAAATAAAATGGCAATTTCAAATACAATATGTCAAAATTTAGTCAAAAAGAAATTAAAAACTTGTCTAAACCAAAACCATGGAATTGATAGTATAACAGTTCCATCTAAAGACACCTAAAGTAAAGGTAGTTTTAAAAATATATTTTCTCATAATTACAGAAACATAAAACTCCTACTTCAGTTATTTAGAAACCAGAAGAGGATTATATACCAAGTTCATTTTTATGAAACTAGTATAGCACTGACACCAAAATTAAAACCAATGTACTGTATTATATAGAGCTTAATTACAAAAGTTTACATAAATAGCTCCTAATTAAATTACATAAAACAAAATGTAGAATTTTTAAAATAAACATATAGTTTGTCACCCGAAAACATGCCAATATAATAGATTATTAAAAAGCAATGTAATCCGGGATTTGGGGGGTGGGGGATAGACCCACATCCGAGAGATGTGGTGAGCACTGTGAAGGGGAGGGGCATGCTTGAAATGTAGTTGGGGATGGGAATTAGGGGTCTCAATAGGGGGTAGAAAATCCTCTAAAACTGATTTATGTGAATAGCTGTACAACTTGGTAAATTTACTAATAACCATTTAATTGTACACTTAAAATGGAGTAAAGACGTGATATGTAAATTACACTTCAATAAAGAAAAAAGCAATATAATTGATTAAATGGATTAAAAAATGTATTAATATATATACATTGACATCTATTCATGATATAAAACCCTTGTAAACTAGTAAGGAAAGCTTAGTAAACTAGAAGAGAATTGCCTTATCATGATGGAGTCTAGAACATACAT
>CAUYRT010014070.1:0-16538 GCA_963574885.1 Lepilemur ruficaudatus
AGAGTAGGTTTTTGAATGTAACAAGATAAGTCAACTTGAGTGGTAATATATTTTGGGAAATCAGCTCACTACAAATTGTGACTGTAAACATTGTACTGTAAATGCTTTGTAGTTTTCCCCCAATTAAAAAAAAAAAAAAAGCAAAGTAATTAACAAGTACATCTATCAAGTCTCAGGAAAGGTAAAAAAAAAAAAAATACAAAGGATCAATGAAACAATAAGTTGGTTCTTTGCAAAGATAAAAAAAAATCAATAGGCCACTAGCTAAGAAAAGAGAAGATTAAAATAAGCTCAATCAGAAATTAAAAAGAAGACATTACAAGTGATACCACAAAAATACAAAAAGATCACCAGAGACTACTAAGAACACCTCTATGCAGACAAACTAGAAAATCTAGAGGAAATGGATAAATCTTGAGAAACACCCAAATTCCCAAGCTTGAATTACGAAGAAATAGAAATCTGGACATACCAATGATGTATAGCAAGATTTAATAAGTAACAAGAAATCTCCAAAAAAAAAAAAAAGCCCAGGACCAGATGGTTTCATAGCCAAATTCTACCAGACCTACAAAGAACTGGTACCTATCCTACTGAAACTGTTCCACTAAAAAAGAGGGAATCTTTCCTAACTCATTCTACAAAACCAGTATCACCCTGATATCAAAGCCAGGAAAGGACACAACAAAAAAAAAAAAAAAACTACAGATCAATATCCTTGATGAATATAGATGTGAAAATCCTCAACAAAACAATAGAAAACTCAATCCAAAAGTCCATCAAGAAGATAATTCACAGCCAGGTGCAGCGCTCACACCTGTAATCCTAGTACTCTGGGAGGCAGGAGGATTGCTTGAGCCCAGGAGTTTGAGGTTGCAGTTAGCTGTGATGACACCACTGCATTCTAAGCCAGGGCAACAGAGTGAGACTCTGTCTCAAACCAAAAAAAAGGATAATTCACCCTGATCAAGTGAATTCAAGGATAATTCACCCTGATCACCCTGATCAAGGGTTTTATTCCAGGGATACAAAGATGGTTTAATATATACAGAAGTCAATAAATGTGATTCACCATATAAACAGAACTAAAAACAAAAATCAATGTTCATCTCAATAGATGCATAAAAAACATTCAACAAAATCCAACACTGCTTCATGATAAAAACCCTCAACAAACTAGGCATAGAAGAAACATATCTCAAAATAAGCAAAGCCATGTAACAAACCCACAGCCGACATCACACTGAATGGGGAAAAGCTGAAAGCATCCCCACTATGAACTGGAACAAGACAAGGATGCCTACTTTCACCAATTCTATTCAATATAGTACTAGAAGTCCTAGCCAGAGCAATCAAGCAAGAGAAAGAAATAAAGGAGATCCAAATTGGAAAAGAAGAAGTCAAACTATCCCTGTTTGCCAACTATATGATCCTATACTGAAAAACCCTAAAGACTCCTCCAAAAGACTCCTAGAATTGATAAATGAATTCGGTAAAGTCTCAGGGTACAAAATCAATGTACGTAAGTCAGAAGCATTTCTAAATACTAATAAAAACCTAGCCAAAAATCGAATCAAGAACTTAATCCCATTTACAATAGCTTGAAAAAAATAATAAAATACCTTGCAATATACTTACCCAAAAAAGTGAAAGATCTCTACAAAAAAAAACTACAAAACACCAATGAAAAAAATCATAGATAACACAAACAAATGGAAAAGCATCCTATGCTCATGGATTGGAAGAATCAATACTGTTAAAAAGTCCATACTACACAAAGTAATTCACAGATTCAATGCAATTCCTATCAAAACACCAACTTCATTTTTCACACAATTAGAAAAATCAACCCTAAAATTTGTATGGAACCAAAAAAAAGCACAAGTAGCCAAAGCAATACTCAGCAAAAAGAACAAATCCGACTTCAAATTACGCTACAAAGCAATAGTAACCAAAACAGCATGGTACTGGCATAAAAGTAGTCACGTTGACCAATGGAACATAATTGAAAACTCAGAAATAAAGATCTGTCGAGAATCTCACTAGGAAAAAAAATGGAGATCCAAGTTACTTAAATATTTATCACCAAAAGACTCACCTGTAACCTTGCAATCTCTTCTCCAAATTTCTTCTGCTGTTTTGCCAAGATAGACTGGTGGTACTCAGCATTGGCCTGCATGATACAGTGCTTTGCAGCCAAGACAGGGAACACCTCCTGGAAATAAAAATACTGACCAGGGGAGAGTCCAACCAGACAAACCACCACAGACAACATGGGATGCAGGAAGAAAAAGGAAAAGGAGACAGAAATTAGAATCACCCGATTAATGATTTAGAGATAGGTTAGTCATTAGGTGTAAACAGAGAAGACCACATGATTTTACATGGATTGCAGTCTATGAATTCAATTTTGTTTTTTTCCAATTAAAATTAAGGTTTTTTAAACCATTAATTGAATCCAATTTAGGTTTTTATAATTCTCTTTGAGCCATGAAGTCAACATTTTGTTTACAAGGAAGAAAGAAAAGCATGCATTATTAGAAAGAGAAGTAGAATGGACATTCACAGAGGAATATCAAGCATAGGGCTTTAGAAGCTCTCTTATGAGTTCTTACCCAGCCCTTAGAGTTAACTAAACCATCACTACTCACATATACTAGTGAAATTGCTCTATAGCTGACTGTTTCGTCATGTTTAAAAGACAAAAGACAATAAAGTAAGCTCACTTTAATTCATATCCTAAGAGAGTTCTAATAAAGATTTTTTTAGCCATATAAATATGATTTAGTGTCATATAAACACTAACACTTCAGTATCACATCCTCAAAAACACATCGGAGACAAACGCACTAAGTTTATGACTAATGATACGATAAGAGTGTCTTTTTGCACTAATTTGTTTTGAAAATAATATCAATCTAAATTAATTTTAAGAGATCCAAAACCAGAAAGGCAGTTATACCAGTAGAGGCTCTCCTAAAATGCGAAATCGTACTTTGCAACCTCATTGTTAAGGAAGTAGAAGATATAAAAAATCCAAGAAATATACTAGACAATCACCGTCTAGACAAAAATATAAGAAAATTTTTTACTACCTTGTACGCTTTCCTGTCTCCAAGTGAATAATTTCCTAGCTTCCTGGATCACTACTTGCAGATATTCCAGTTTTATAACTAGAATATGAAAATATCTTATGAGCTTTATTAGCAAAAAGGGAAAAATAAAAGACATCTAAATCTCAAACTGCACTCATGCCAGTTCTCAAGGTAAGGCTGGAGCAAACTGGTACTTAAACAGGAGATTTTCAAAGAATACCAGGAATGCTGCAGAGGTAGCTTCCAAGTCTTTGTAGGTGACATTCTTCTCTCGGTGACAGGACTGAACTAATGGCCCAACGGGATGTAACGGTACACTGTGCAGCTGAACATGAAGTCTTTCAGATGAAAAAAAGATGAGAGGAGATCCCAAGTCTCTTTTTTAAGAGTAAGGCTATTAATACCCAAGAGTCCTGGACAAATTTCTATTAGGCTCTTGGTATATTTTAAATCCTCAGGAATCTTCACATTAATTCTTTATTGTTCATTTTCTAACATGTACTGTTGATGCACTTATGTGCATTTTTACTTCACCCCAAAGTTGTCACCAATTTCGTAATACACAAAGATTTCTGAATCAATAAACTCCTCTACAAAAAATCTTGTAAGAAATATCATATGCTATCAATATAGATGAAACTAATTTCTTGAACATTTCTGAAGGAAAGTAGTTGAAACATGCATTTCACTGTAAGTTTCCTTTTTTAATCATTCCAAATTTACTTGTATATCTACTCATCTGCTTTGCCATTTACAAATGATCATCACTGAACAGTCTCTTCAAGTGCCACTTCAGAAAAGTTTACATTAAAACATAATACTTCCTGTGATATGTGGTTTAGGATGGTTGCTTTTCCTTAGCTGTTCATTAGCAGCCCAATTTTCTATCCCTGTTGGCAAAATTTAATTCTAAACAAAGTATCGGATGAATTTAAGTTTTCTTTTCCTTTTTCCTTTATGTCTGTTTTGCGCTTTAAGACTCATCTTTAAGAAAACAGGACAATAATTAAAAGTGTAAATAATCAACATGCTCAAGTATATACATGCTTGTACCAAATCACCAATGATTTAGAACTACATAATGCCTTGATCTGATAAAATTATTGAAAACAGATAGTCAAAGTTTTCCAGAAAGAGTTTAGCTTGGAAAAACAAGTTTAGTAAAGGGTAAAGACAAAAGCATCCCCTAGAAATAAAAGAACTGTTCATGCATCTTAAATTTAGAAAACTATTTCTACAAATATATTCTTCTAATGCCTCTAATAAAATTTCAAATGTTTTTATAATACATAATTTTCAACTTACTTATTGTACATAAAAATGTCTAAATACTTCCACATGCAAAATAACCAAGTGTTTATAAAAAACAATAACTGACCTTGGGGAGAGTATCTTTGTACTGACACTGTTTGAAAGCATCACCAAAATAATCTGCAGCCTGATTAGCCAATTTAGCTATGATGGCATCTTTCATCTTATCTGAAATAAAATATTAAATTGACCATTATAATTAAAATAAATGAGATAATCTGATATGACTCAGTATAAACACTGAGATCACAAGTTAGTACATTCATCTTAAAAAGCCCTTACTGATTAAATCAAGTCTTCTGCATAAAACTTAGTTATTCCATAGGCAAATCCAAGGAGACAGAAAATAGATTAGTGGTTGTCAGCAGCTGGGGGAAGGTGGGAATGAGGATTGACTGCTAATAGTTGGGATGATGATAATGTTCTGAAGTAAGACAGTAGTGATGGCTACAAAAGTCTGTGAATATACTAAAAACCCTGAATTATATACTTTAAAATAGTGAATTTTAGTGTATATGAATTCTATCTCAATATAAGCTGTTATTTTAAAAGAAAAAATTATTCTAGTTTGTATTTCTTCCACAGAAGGACTGCTCTTTCATTTTCAATTTCTCTGTACTTACATATACAGCCCATATTCCTATCTCTCATACTTACATACCTTGTAAGAATTGTTCTTATTCCCTCATTCACAGGGCCAAAGAATCTTCTGCCTGGATGACCCCTTCTTGTCATTTAGGTCGAGTTTAAACAGGACCTCCTCAAAGAAAGCCTTCTTGACTAATGAATCTATTAATAAAATTAGCATGACTCCCGCTACATCCCTATCCCATAGCCATAACACCAGTCACTATCACATAAGCCATTCTCAAAATTTTTCATAGCAATTACTTGTCTCTGAAATTACCCTGGCTACTTAATTCTTGCTTATTATCTCCCCCACACTAAAATGTAAGCTTCCCAAAAACAGGAACCTTGCTTGTCTGCTAACTTTATCTAGAAACTAAAACAATGACTGGCACACAGTAAGTACCCAATAAATATTAGCTGAAAAAAATCTTTGACATATTACAAACATATATAAGTACCATTCCAGAATTCTATGTTTAAAGACAATAGCTATTTCCTAACTTCAAAAACAGCCTACATTGAAGTTCAGAAAAGGAGGGCTGAAAACTTTCAATAATCCACGTAACAATTTCTAAAAGGAAAGCTCTACAATGAACATGTTATATTCTAATCACCTTCTTAGTTTAAAAGCCTATCACTTCTTTTCACATGCAACAAAATGGAGGACAAATTTGAGTTACCTCTTGTAGCTTTTAAAAAAAATACTTCTTGGGCCTGTGCCAGCATAATAAGACTGAGGGTCCCAACAGTATCTGGAGATATGTCCACGGTAGGCTCTCGACTTAAGGCAGATAAAACCGTCTCTTTAATATGTAAAAAGGCACCACTAGCAAACTAGAGGGGGGAAAAAGAATTTCTTTAAAATTTATAGGAACTCAGAGAGATTTAATTTTCTACTGCTACACACAAAAATCATTTCAAATGTTAACTCAGTGAAGTTACTATATTTAAACTTTTATATTGTTGCAAAACTGATCAAAAACATCTGACCTACAGACAATAGGTATCTTTCCAAAACTTTATAGAGTAACAAGAGATTTAACAAAGATTATAAGTAAATTACAAGGGAAAACACAATAAATGAGACAAATTGATTAAGCTTATTTTTTAGATATATTTCCTCAAAACTAACATGAAAATAGAGGCAGGGATAAACATTAAAATGTTTTACTGACATGCTCTTGCTTTGGTCCCAAATTCATTATTCAAATAATTAAACATGCTGTACTTTGGGGAAACCCCAAATAATAAATACACTTAGTCCTCTGAGAAACAGCATTACTATCCACTGCTAACGATTTCTGTTTGGCCTTCAAAATTCCCTAGTGAAATGTTCTTTCATTTGATCTTTCATCCCAGTTATATTTTGTTGAGTCAATACTAAAATAACTTTGCTTTTATGAAACAAATGATACTGAGAAAAAGGAAGAAGTCAGTCTGGAATTAAAAGGTATCATGGATTAGATAAGTAGTCTACACAGAGATAACTCAAAGTTAAATGTATTGAAATGCACATCATGTTTTCTGTAGTCATGAAGTATTGTAAAACTAGAGTACCTACAAGGAATGACCAGCTGACCTTGTTTAGTAAACTAAGAGAATCATACACTAGGACAGCAAGGAATCTGAGTCTCTCATTCACAGAAGGGGAACTGGAAGCCTAGAACCATTAAAGAAGTTGTCTAGGGGCACAAAGCTTCTGGTGGCAAGCAGCACAGACAAGCACCCAGGTCAAATACCACCAGCTCTCTTTCCATGATATCAGGTGACCTGCTGTGAATGCTCAAAGAATGGAATGTTTCCTCAATAATTCAGAATGACCTCTGAGATCTCACATGCCAATTAACTAAGTTACAGTTAACAGAAAGGTAAATAAAATTTTACTGTATTTTTACATTTTAAAATATTTGCCATTTATGGCCTCAAAAAGAAATAGTTTTGTCATCTATGCCCATCCAAAATTGCACAACAAATCACAATTTGGAGCACACTGTTTGCTTAAAGTATATTTTCCTTTCACTTTCCCAGAACAGCACACCTCACCTCTCACCTCTCCCCTGAACTTAAACAATGGGAAACATTGGACTCTACTTCTGAGACAAGCAAATTTCATGGCAACAGTGGAAGGACCACTTGCAATCACATGAAATTTGGAATCAGAACACCTGAAACCCAAATGGACTGCTTTATTAATACTCCTGACCTTTAGTCTTGTCTGTAAAATGGGAATGACATTACATGACACACATCACAAGGTTTATCTGAGAGTCAAATAATGTACATGGAAACACTTTGTAAACTGTAATATAAAATATGAAAACATGATTATATGACATTACTTAACAATGACCACTTACTGTTCTTTTAACTGAAACAAAAAAATAAAAGCTGAGTAAATAATAACCAACTGCCACAAAATAACATGCCACATTTGTAAATGATTAGTACCTAAAATATAGGTTTGGCCAACTTACGAACATGACCACATTTAAATATCACCTCTCCACAAGGCTCAAAGTTAAACTTTTATTTTCTTGCGAAGAGGTCTTAAATTTTGTGACACCAGTAAAGTCTGAGGTGTATCTTACTCTAAGAAAATAAAAATAATGTACAAATTTTTATCATTGATTTAAAAGGGATTTACCATAAATGTCTGAGATTTAATCTCAGACATTTAATCATTTGTTCAGCCAACATTTACTGAGCCTCTATTACGTGCCAGGCACTGTGCTAGGTGCTGGGTATACAATGATGAGGAAAAAAAGACCTGGTCTATAGGTAGTTTATCTAAGGGCTTCAACATTAAGAATCAATTCATTTTAAAAGTGCATTACTTTTCAAGAAAACATCTGTTGTGTAAAGAAGCATCTATAAACTTAAGTGCAGATTATTTTCCATTGAATCCAAATTAGTGTTGATCATTATGTATAAACTACTTTTCTGCATACCTGGTAATGTTTAGCAGCGGTTTTCAATCCTTCATCATTATCCAGGTTCTGCTCTGCTGCAATCTGGCTAGCTAAAGCTGCACAATTGAACAACACACAGCTCTTTTCATATCCTAAGCTTGCAAGAGCTGTAAAAAATTGAGAAGGAAAAATTTATCAGATTATTTTTTTCTAAAGAAAATGAATGTTTCAAAGAAAAATACTATGACCTCTATCCCAACAGCTCTCACAAAAACAAGTTTCCAGACCTGTTTTCTCATCTATCATATGCTCCCATATTTCAAGCTGCCCTGTCAGGCATTTATTTGTACAACAATATTCCCCAACATTTAAAACTCTAAAGACCAAAAAATTATTCTTCCTCTCCTTCCCTTTACTTCCACATTTCTATGCTCAGTTTCAAAATGTAAAATCATTCTCAAGTCATTTCACATTTAATTTCCTAAATCCAAATAAATTTTTTCCATTTTTCCACCACCTCTCAAAATTACATCATTTAATCCAATTCCTCATTACTGCAAACCTAAGTCAATGTAAGCTCCTAGCGAGGCTTCCTTGATTCACTCTCTAATGCCAATAAGTTTCTCAGAGAGCTGGCAAATCAGTTTGTGACACTGATGGAGAATCTAAACACCTCACATTCATCAGGACACTATGAATGTTACTAGAAAAAGAAAAAAACAGAAAATAACAAGTGTCGGCAACACAGAAAAATTGGGGCCAGGTGCAGTGGCTCATGCCTATAATCCTAGCATTTTGGGAGGCCAAGGCAGGAGGATCACTTGAGGCTAGGAGTTCAAAACCAGCACGGGCAATACAGCAAGACCCTATCTCTACAAAAAAATAAATAAAAAATCAGCCAGGCATAGTGGCATGCACCTGCAGTCTTAGCTACTAGGAAGGCTGAGACAGGAGGGTCACATGAGCCCAGGAGTTTGATGCTGCAGTGAGCTGCTGTGATCACACCACTTTATTCCAGCCTGGGAAACAGAGCGAGACCCTGTCTCAAATTAAGATAAAAAAGAAACTGGAACCCTTGTGCACTGCTAGTGGGAATGTAAAATGGCACAAAACAATATGGCACAAGGTGAGTCCTCAAAAAATTAAAAATAGAATAACATATTAAAAATACCAAATTAAAAATACAATTACCATATAATCCAACAATTCCACTTCTGGGTATATACTCAAAAGAATTGAAAGTAGTCTCAAAGAGACATATGTACATCCATGTCCCTACTAGCATTATTCATAATAGCCAAAAGGTGAAAGCAACCCAAGTGTCTATCAACTGACAACTTGGACAAAATGGATAAAGAAAATGTGGTATATACATATAATGGAATATTATTCAACCTAAAAAAGAAAGTACAACATGGATGAACCTTGAGGACATTATGCTAAGTGAAATAAGCGAGTCACGAAAAGACAAACACTACATGATTTTACTTATATGAGGTACTTAGAATAATCAAATTCATAAAACAGAAAGCAGAATGAATGGTGGTTACAGGGACTAGGGGTGAACAGGGTTATGTTTAATCTGTACAGAGTTTCAGATTTGCAAGATGAAAAAGTTCTAGAGAACTATTTCACAACAATGTAAATACACCTAATACTACTGAACAGTACGTTTAAAAATGGTTAATAAATTTCATGTCATGTGTTTCTTGAAACAATTTTTGAAAAAGACAAATACTATATGATTCTACTTATATGAAATACCTGGAGTAATTAAAGTCAGAGACAGAAAGTAGAATGGTGGTTTGCCCGGGGCTGAGAAGAAGGGAAGAATGGGAAATTATCATTTAATGGGTAGAGTTTCAGTTTTATAAATGAAAAAAATTCTAGAGATGATGGTGGTAATGTTTGTACAATAATGTGAATGTACTCAAAATCACTGAAGTGTTTACTTAAAAAGGGTTAAGATGGTATACTACATATACTTCATCAGAATTAAAAATAAATTTTAAAAAAAGAATCTATGATAGTTCCCCATTACTCATAGAATTCAATCACAGTGAAATTCAAGTTCTTTCATAATGTGTCAGGCATTGACCACCAGGCAGAGTAAGGCTCCTTACAAAAAACACTGAAAAAACCATCTAGGAGAACCAGAACAAGACTACAGCTGCGTGTCTGTGCTACAGAGAAGTGCCATGAAGTAAAGCCTTCCTTGTTATAGCACTGTAGGAGCCTCCCCTGGAATACTGACCAGTTTTCAACTTGCTTCCAAACCAAGTCTAGCCTTCTCATTCTAAAATGAAACAGACAGAAATACCAGCTCCTCTGACCTACTTTCTTAAAGAAATATTAATACATGGAAGATCTAGAATAATCAGGATCCGAAGAAAGCTTGCAGCAAAATAAAGGAAGATCAAGGTGAACTGAAAAACTGAGACCAAAGTAAACAAAGAAAATTCCAGTAATAAAAGCTAATATTCCAGACATCATAATCAGAATCCTTAAAGAGATTCAAAGGTGGTACATCCATAAACAAAAACAGGATATTAGTTTTCAAAAATTAGTGAATAAGAAACAGCTCCTAGAAATTAAAAACTAGATTACGAAAATTTTTTCAAAAGAAGTGTTAGAAAATAATATCCAGGCAGCCTCCCAAATAATAGAACACAAAATGAAAGAAATGAAAAATATAAGAATTATGAGTGAATAACTCAGAACAACATCCAACTAATAAAGTATTCCAAAGAGGGGAGAGAAAAAAGAGACAAGAAAATTGTCAAAGGAATAGAAGAAAATTTCCCAGCACTGATGGGAGATATGAGTGTTCAAACTAAAAGGGCCAACAATAAACGCCCTACACAAAGAATAAAATGAGATCCGATTAGGTCTTTTGAGATTTCTAAACACAAAGAACAAAGAAAGATTGTAAAAATCTTCCGAAGAGAAAAGAAATAGGTCACCTACAAAAGAACAAAAATCAGACTTCATCAGTAACACTGGATACTAAAAGGCATGGGAACGATGCCTTCAAGTTCTGAAGAAATATAATTTTAATTAGTTTAGCCAGGCATGGTGGCTTACACCCATAATCCCAGCATTTTAGGAGGCTGAGGAAGGAGGATTGCTTGAAGCCAGAAACTCATGACCAGCCTGGGCAACATAGAGAGATCCCATCTCTACAAAAAATTTTTAAAAATTAATAAGGCATGGTGGCACACGCCTCTAGTCCTAGCTACTCAGGAAGCTGAAGCAGGAGGATCACCTAAGCCCAGGAGTTTGAGTTTACAGTGAGCTATGATTATGCCACTGCACGCACTCCAGCCTGGGTGATAGAGTGAGACCCTGTTTCTTAAAAAAAAAAAAAAAAAACTAATTAGCCATGTGCAATGAATGATGTGCACCTGTAGTCCCAGCTACTTGGGAGACTGACACAGGAAGATCACTTGACCCCAGGAGTTCAAGGCTGCAGTGAGCTACGATCACGCCACTGGAATCTAGAGCCTGAGTGACAGAGCAAGAACCAGTCTCAAAATAAAATAAAATAAAATAAAAGAGTTTTCAACAGAGAATCACTCGGCCTCCACTGTGGAAAACAGACCATAGGGAATCAACAGACTAGTGGAAGCAGGAGACTAGACAGGTAACTGCTGCAGTAAGATGCTAAGAGGTAACGGTGGCTCAGACCAGAATGGCAGCAGTGGAGGTCCTAAGAAGTAACTGAATTTTGAATATACTTTAAAGGAAAATCTAACAGAGTTTGTTGATGAATTAATTGGATGTAGGGAATGAAGTGAGACATAGTCAAGGATGACTCCAAAATTTTTACCTAAGCACGTAAGTGCCACAATTTCAAGCCAAATTTGTGTTAGGGCAGAATACAGACATTTTCAGAAAGAAGAGATTCAGAAAGTAGACCTTTTCCCAAAAAGTTACTTAAGAATATATTCCAGCAAAAGAGGAAGACACAATATCCAAAAAACAATGGCTTTAACCTGAGGAAGCAGTGACCTTCAAGGATAATAGCTATCCAGAAGCTTTAGTAGGCAAGCAGTCCAGAGTCAAGCAAGAAAACACAAGAGGCCGTAAAGGGAGCCTGTTGGGAAAAGGGAGACTCTAGAGAAATAGGAAAATCTTGAAAATATGATAAAAGCACAGAATGTGTCTGGTATTGGAGCAATTAAAACCTCTAAACACATACACACACATAAAGCAGTAAAAAAAACATCATGGACTAAATATGAAGCAACTGGACCACTATATGACAGAAAGCTTCAAGAGGAATGAAATATATTCCAAGCAACAGATAAAAGTAAACTTTTTATACACCAGGTACATATCCCAGTCTATTACATCGCCCATAAATATTATTATCCCAGGCTGTAGTCGGTCACTTTATTTTGATAATTTTTCATGTATGAGACTTCCTGAGGATTTTTTTTGTTCTTGTAATTAAGTCTTATCTTTTTTCGTTTATGATTTCTTCTATCACATCCAAACTTAAACCAGGTTTTTTAAAAATAAACATTCAATTCTCCTTTCCTCAAAGATCACTTTTTAAATATTTAACTCTATTCTTTTTCTTACATGATCTCTTCTTTTCCATAAGTTTTTCAAAATGAAAATAACCTGATTATAAATAAAAATAGTTTTCTAAAATTCAAACAATTGTTAAAAAAAGAAAAACAAAAATAAATTAAAAACCACCCAATATCCCACCTCTTAGAGTTAATGACAGTTAATTTTCTGGTATCTTCACAAATAACTACATGCATGTTCACATATTTTTCACAAATTGAATACTATACCATACTTGAGTTGCCTGGAATGTACAACTCCAGACAGAAGGAATTGCACTGGGTTCTATATGAAGGGTATCCCAGGGAGCCCAACTCAGGGGACCCTAGAGTTGTACAATATGGCAACTCTGAATTATAACAGGCCTTTCAATCAATATTCCACTGATAATAGCTTTGTGTGTCAACAAATATACATTTACATTATTATTCTTAGTATTCTAAAATTACACAATCTTTATCTAATCCTTTATCTAACTAAGAAATTACTGAAGGACATTTAATTCCTAATTTTTGCTACTAAAATGCCTTGATTAACCACCTCCTGCTTTATTTATGCTCTCAATTTTTTTGCTTTCCACCTCTTCCAGGAACTTGATTCATCACTCAACCTATCTCACTCCAGTATCTCCCAGCTCTCTTGTCATCTGCTCCTTATTCTCGGCCTACCAATTTTCTTAAGTCATAACAGCTTAAGTTGTAAGTCATAACTAAAAATCCTTTCCTTCACCTTGCCTCCCCCTCAGAACAGTGTTCCCTTTGTCCTCAAATATTTCCTGCAAATTTTCTGAAATGAGCAACCCACATTTGCTGTTTCCATTTCCTCACCTCCCATCCACCCCTCAACTTGATGCAATTTGGCTTCTTCAGCAATGCCCCTAGTGAAACTTTTCTCACTTCCAAATCCAGTGGCTTCGCCAACCTTACATGACTTGACTTCTGCCACAATAACTCTTATCAATGATGTTACAACCTGCATGATCATCAGAGTCACCTGGGGGTATTTTCAAAGATACTAATTATAGTGCCCTATCCTGAAATTTCCTCCTATCACATCTGGCATTCTGTATCTTCACCTTTAAAGATAAATCAGTATCATTAACATTTTTCCCCAGGTTATTCTAATATGTAGCCAGGTTTGGGAACCACTGGACTATATATTACCTTTGAAACTCCTCTGGCATTCACTTCCTTGTCTCTATTTTTCCCTGGTTCCTATAAGATCTGAAAGCTTTTTTTCAACCTCATTCCCAGAACCTCTTCCTCTGTTTCCCCTGAATATTATATTTCCTAGATCCAGCTTTCACACTTGTCTTAGTCTATTATCTTCCAGAATAAATTTATTATTACCTAATGATAACTATTCCCAAATCTGTATTTCTTCCTTTTCTGTGCTTTAATCCATTATTTCCGAATGCCAGAGAAATTTCTACCCAGACTTAATACAGAAAAGTCCAACTCAACCTGTCTATTGAAAGGAATAAACGTGTCCAACAGGTCAAACCAAGTTATAAATCTCAGAATCAACCCTCAATTCCTACTCTTCCCTCAGACTGACAGTGAGCAAATCCAGTCAATTTCACCTCTAAAAATGTCTCTCAAATCCATCTTTTCTCCTCTGACCCACATATACTACCTTCTCTAACCTTATGCTCTCTCACCAGTCTCTTAACTGGTCTGTTTCTCTCTAGTCCCTGAAGTTAGGCTTCCTGGATTCACATCCCAGCTTCATTAAATCCTAACCATAAGACCTTAGAAAATCACTTCATCTTTCTAAGCCAGTTTGCTCAACTGGTAATAATAATGTCTTTCCTCATTAAGCTACAGAGGAATTCAGTAAGATAATATATGTAAAGCCCCTTCCACAGTGCCTGGGTAGAATAAGCACTCAATAAACATTAGCTATTAATATATAAGAGGTAAAGAGTACAAATTCAGGAGTAATATTCACAACTCTTCACAGTCTACTTTCCAATATCATCACCCTCAATAATCCCCAATTTGACCTATGGTTTCAAGCCATAATTATTATAATATATACTATTTAATATTATATAATATTTCCATATCCTCACCCATACATAAGTACATGTCTTATATATACACATCTTATATGAGATATAGATATATAATAAATATATGTAGATATATATGTATGTATTATACAATATATATCTATACCTCTTATCGGGTATATAAAATACATTTATGTATACCTTAATATGTATTATACAAGATATACTATAATACATACTATATAAGGCATATCTAAATATGCCTTATATAGTATATATAATGTATATATATTATATGTTGTTATATTACATTATTATTCATTGCTGCTAATATTTATTGAGCACTGTTCGAAGGACATTACATGTATTCACTCATTTAATACACTTAAGATCCCAATGAGATAAATAGTATTAACTCCACTTCACAGATGAGAAAATTAAGGCACAGAGAGGTTATCTTGCTCAGGCTAGTAGATCAAAAAGCCTTTGCCCTTCTGACCTTTGGTTATGACGTTGTACTTATATTATTTTCTACCTGGAAAAAACAAATTCATCCTTCAAGGCCCAACTCAAACATTGCTGGCTTTCAATAAGTAGAATTAACTTCTTCCTCATCTATGCTCTCATGAGTTTGTTCACAGGTTGATATAGTACTATATTACATTTTAGAATGATCAACTGTTTTCCTAACCAGACTAAATACAACTATATTACTCATTTTCATGACTAGGACAGTGCCTGGCAAGGCGTAGGCTCTCTACAAATATTTCAAAATTGCATTAAAAGTTGAAGTTAAAAAGAAAATGAGATGTAAAATATTTTAGTATTTATAAAGGGTCATTAAGAGAGCAAACTTAAAAACCAAAAACAATGCAAAATAACTTAGACCAAGTTTCTTATCATTTTTACATACCCAATTTCACAGATCCTCCAAAAAGTGAACCTTTATCGAAAGCATCCTTCCAGGTAAATGTCAAGCAGATCTGGAGAGAATCAGAGAAAACAGAAAATTATGTTACCTTCCTAGATCTCATTAAATATTAAGTCTCTTTTGAAGAAAAATCCACAATGAGGAAAATGACAAAAGCTCAACCTATCTAAAACATTATCTCATCTAACAGACTCCTTTTTCTTCTCCTAGACCATAAATTTTTTTTTAAGAAGTAAAATACTGGCGCTGGGATATTTCAAATGGTCATTCTGCCTCAGTAATCATAAACATTATCTTATTCATCTTCACAAACACAAAATGGCTTTAACAGAACAAATTAATAAAATGCTTATAAAATAAGCCAAAAGAAGAAAAGGCAATAAATAAAGTAAGTACTATAGATTTTCTAGAAGATTAAAAACAACTATTCCATGATGACAAAAGTAGAATGTTTACTTCAGGGGGATAGGATGAGATAATATTTTATTTCTTGATCTGGGTGGTGGTTATACATGCATATTCACCTTGGGAAAATTCAAGCTATACACATGATTTCTTCACTCTTCCCTATGCATGCTATACATGAGTAAAAATTTTATTTTATAAAAAAAATTGTATCTCTGTTTCTAAAATAAATATACCACATATGAAGGTTAAAAAGAACTTAGCCTCATTTAAATTATTTATTGCAGTCCAACAGAAAAATTTTTAATGGTGGAATAGGAAAATTTTCAAACATACACAAAACTAAAGACAATAAAAAGAATGACTCCTACATACCCATCAGCAGCTTTAGCCTTTTGTCCTTCTTGATTCCTCTACCCCTCAACTTCCTCTGCCCCCACACACCTAGCCATTCACACATACTTTTTTTCCTGGTATTTTTTTTTTCTTTTGAGACAAGAGCCTCACTCTGTCGCCCGGGCTAGAGTGCCGTGGCATCAGCCTAGCTCACAGCAACCTGAAACTCCTGGGCTCAAGCGATCCTCTTGCCTCAGCCTCCCAAGTAGCTGGGATTACAGGTGTGCAGCTGCAACTACAGGTGTGCACCACACACCCAGCTAATTTTT
>CAUYRT010014072.1:0-78183 GCA_963574885.1 Lepilemur ruficaudatus
AATCATTGATTGCTTTCTATGTACTAGATGTTTTGTTAAGTGTTGTAATGCATTATTTTTCTATTTTTTTTTTTTTTTTGAGAAAAGGTCTCTCTCTGTTGCTCTAGCTAGACTGCAATGGTGCCATCATAGCTCGCTGCAGCCTCACACTCCTGGGCTCAAGTGTTCCTCCCACCTCAGCTTCCTGAGTAGCTGGGACTATGGGCATGCACCTGGCTAATTTTTGAATATTTTTAGAGAGAAGCTCTCACTATGTCGCCCAGAGTGTTCTCAAACTCCTGGCCTCAAGTGATCCTCCCACCTTGGCCTCCTTTGGATTACAGGCGTGAGCCATGGTGCCTAGCCAAGAATGATGCATCTATTCTGGAAGTTTTTCAATTTACTTTGCTCAGATCCATCAGAGGAATTACTGTGTATGGCAGCTTTACAAAATATACTTCTTAAATAATAAGACTTGAAAGTTCCTTGATCCACAGGGTGCAGAATAGATCTGGGACCCAAAATAAAACAGCTTGGGGAAGAACCCAAACCCCTTCTCTCCAAGACTTCTGGGTCCTAAAGTGGACACCAGTCCCACCCAGGTAGGCAGTGAGGGCTGTGTGCATGGGAGCCCAGGAACGAGTGATAGGCGGCCAAGGAGCCGCCCTGTGCGGAGACCTGACCTCAGTGGCTGGCAGGCTGAGCCTCACACTGGGAGCCCCGGGGGGCGGGGCGCAGCCTTGCCAGAGGTCGCTCATCTATGGTCGCTCACCTATGTCTCCGCCTTGCCTGGCTCCCGCCCTCGCTCCGGGCCCGCCAAGTTGCGACCTGCAACCTGGGCGTGGGCGCGACTCAATCTCAGTTCCCAGCTTGGTCCCGGGAGCAGCTGGGGAAACAAATGCCTTAGCCCCTGAGGCCCGGCTTAGCACAGAAACCCAAAATGAGGTGGGCCGGTTCTGCCCCAGCAGCAGCGATTGCTTAGAGGTGGTCAGGTGACTCACTGCGAGCCCAGCCAGCCAAGCAGCCCCTCTCCCTTCCCCGGGACCCTCATCCTTCTCCGCATCGCACCTGCCCCACACCTGGGGTGGACACCGGGAACCCTTCCAGGTCTCTCCCCGCCCTTCACCTGGCCTCCCTTAAACAAAACCCTGTGGCTTCAGCAGCTCAGCCAACTTCTCAGCACAGTTTCCTCCAGAAAGCCCCTGCTCCTCGGCTGCCAACACCCCTGGGAACAGGGCCTGGCTCCATACTTTACATGGCGTGCATGGACGCACGCCAGAGGACGGGGCAAAAACTGGGGTGATCCTGGGCCGTGAGCATTGAAGCTGCTGTTTACATCAAGAGGAAGGGAAGGCAGGCTGTGATAAATCTGTCATGCTTCAATACAGTATATTACAGGGTATATACAAGTGAGTGTTCCTCTAGTCCTCAGCAGTGCTGGGATGAGGGGGAGGTAACCTGGAGCACACTCCACTGAGTGTATGGGGACCCTGAGCCACAGAGTGGAGAGTGTGACCTGCCTGGTTGGGTACAAGTGGGGACCATGGGGTTTCTGTGGCCTCAAAGCTTCTAGTCTGTAAAGCACAGTGCTTTTGACTTTTCAAGGCACTTCTGTTCAGATTCCATACTCTCCCCCTAGCTTATCATAACTATCCTTTGTGGTTAGAAACAAATGAGAAATGAGGAAACTGAGGCTCAGAGGTTAAGTGACTTGCTCAAGGTCACACTGCTAGCTACTGGCTTACTCAAGAGTGGAACTAAATTAAGTGACTCTTTTTAATGCCCCAAGATTCTTAGATTTTTTCACTCACTTTGAGCGTGTCACACTCACTATCCCCATTCTACAGCATGGAGAGAAGCCACCTACTCAAGGAAGAGGGCTCGGCCTAGCACTCTGGGAGGCCAAGGCAGGAGAATCACTCAAGGTCAGGAGTTCGAAACCAGCCTGAGCAAGAGTGAGACCCCATCTCTACTAAAAAAGAAAAATAGAAATAAATTAATTGGACAACTAAAAATATATAGAAAAAATTAGCCGGGCATGGTGGCGCATGCCTGTAGTCCCAGCTACTCGGGAGGCTGAGGCAGGAGGATGGCTTGAGCCCAGGAGTCTGAGGTTGCTGTAAGCTAGGCTGATGCCACAGCAATCTAGCCTGGGCAACAGAGTGAGACTCTGTCTCAAAAAAAAAAAAAAAGAGAAAGAGGGCTCAAATTTTACAGGAGCTGGAGAAGCGGTCTTCCGAATCTCAGAAAAGTAAGGAGGGACTTCCCCAGTCAAGAGTCTTCATAAATAGTCATCTATGTATCTATAGGCACTCTATGGTATACAAAGCACTTTCACATCCATTATCTCAAGTGATTCTTGTAACAATCCTGTAAAGTATTCAGGATTATATTATCTGATATTTTAAAGAGAGTGAAAGGCTAGAGTTTAGCTGTTAAGTGGCACATCCAATGATGAACACCCTCTTCTTTTCCCGTGTTATTTTTCTTGCAGGAGGTTCTGGGGTAACCAATGTAATAATCAAAAATCTTTTCTTAGCTTTCTGGGCTGTTTAAAAAAAAAAAGAATACTCTATATTCATAATGGAAACCCACAGCATCTCCCTCTGTTTTTATCATCTACCTCCCCTAGATGCCCAGGAAGGGGTAAAGTGGAGGGGTGAAACCTCCCTATGGGCCGGGGGATGGACTATGGGCACAGAGTGGCCAAAGGCTTTCCCAGAGTCACACAGCAAGGTGGTACCAGTTCATGGGTGAACCAGGACTTTATGTCCTGGCCCTCGATCCTGCACTGAACTTGTGTCAACATTCCTCAGGCAAGTCTGTATCTGTCATGGAGGCCACAAGGACTCTTTGTCATTCTTGAATTTATAGCAGCCAGTTGGTTCAACCTCCAAAAGGCTAGCACTTCAGGCTGTCATTCCAAAGCATTCCAACTGCTGAGGGGTGTCAAGTGGCCTACCACACAGGACTCTCCATCCCCATAATGTATACTAAACACTTTTTTTTTTTGCCCCAAGCCCTACATTTGCTAATTATCTTTTGGCTGGTGACAGCCTCCCGATCTCCCTAACTCCTTTCTCTCTTGTCTCTTCTTGTTCTATTCTTGGATGATTTTTTTAAAAAAGAGTTTCTTTTCTTTAAATATATAGCTGCAGATAAAATATACTTAGCTTCTCTTTCACACATATACATCTTAGAGAACGAAGGCAGGAAAGCTTTATGGTTTGCTCCAACCACATGCCAGTGTGAGAAACCAAACCAGCAGAAGGAGCTGGCCTCTCGGCCGTTAATGAGTAATCCCACTCACAGGTTTATAGGGGGCTTTATTTAGGGTGTTCCACAGCTTCTTCCAGAAAGCCTGGCCTTTGGCTGAGCCTGTGTAAAAGCCACTTTGCATTTTAACTCCCACTTCAAACATAAGTTGGCCTGCTCACCTTCTCTCACCTTCATGTGGGATCCAGACACACAGAGGGAGGAAGGTGCTTCCCAAAGGCAACCCAGGACTTCCAAACCTTCTCCCCTCTCTGATCTCTCATCCCAGGTTCAGACCCCTGGCCCCGCCCAGGCTGGCTCCAGTCAGTCAGCTTTCAAGGCAAAGCTGCGGCCATCAGCGTCTTTATTTCATTTCTAAAACCGCACAGACATTTTGCCTCTGGTTGTCTGCTATTATTGGATGTCACTGGACTATGTTTCGGGCTGACTTGTGACCAATTCCTTAGGAAAATTCTCATGATATATAGTATTGAGTAGGAAATACATCAGATCAAAAGTTCAATATGCAACGTGTTCCCAATTTCGTTAAAAGAATGTATATACTCACCCACATAAATAAAAAAATAAAAGAGAATGCAACAAAATATGAACAGTTATCTCTGGACTTATGGAAATTTTATTTTTCTCTTTAGCCTTTTCTGAATATTCCAAAGTTTCTAGAATGATCTTGTGCAGAAGCAGCACAGAGCTCAGACTCTGAAGTGTGAGAGGCATGGTTTGAATTCCACAGCTATCACTTAGTAGCCGTGGGAACAGGGATAAAGTATTTTATCTCTCTGAGACTTAGTTTCTTTTTTTGAAAGCGAGGATTGGATTGGAACGACACCTTCCTTATAGGGTTGTCATGAGAAAGAAATGAAGTCATGCAACTTTAGCATTTGGCTTGGTGCCTGATATATACTAAGTGCTCAGCAAATGTGAGATATTTTTATGAATTACTTTTATACTCAGGGAAAAAAGCAAATATCCTTTAAAAAAAAAGAAATACTTTGCTAAAAATTCACCTTTTGGATTAAAGGTGGCTAAAAATTCACCTTTTTAATTTTGAATTAAAAATTCACTTTTTGGATTCACTGGAAAAACAACAAAAGCCCTCTTGAAAATGTAGTGTCTTTGAAAGTGACTGGAACAAGAACAAGAATGGACATAAAATAAAGCGTGGTTTAGCTATGTCAATGTTCATTTGAAAAGGGAAATATTAGAAGGGAAAGTTGCTCATGATATACAGTATTGAATAGGAAATACATTAGATCAAAAGTTCAATACACAACACTTTCCCAATATAAATAAATATAGAGTTGATGAAAGAAAATACAGATGCTTTTTGAAAGGAAAAATCCCTACAAAAATAGCTAGATTAGATCACAGAATAATCAATTGAACTATAAAGTAACATGCATAAGACAAGTGTACAAACCAAAAAGTAGGAAGAGTCTGTGAGTTGGGTAAGCAGGGATGATCTGCGGGGTTAGGGTACGAGAGAGGCAGAGTTGCCTGGGGCTCAGGCAGGAGGACGGGGTGGAGGGAGAAATAGCTCTGGTTTAAACAGAGGCAGGGGTCAGCCCTCACCTACATGAGGGATTTTGGGGATCGGGAGTATGGATTGGGCCTGCCTGGGGAGCTCTGAAATGCAACTGTTTACAGCAACAAGGGCATGAGGCAAGCTGAGCAAATTAACGAGAGAAGGTACGCTTCACTAATCTGAATACAGCTGGGGGCCTGGGTCTCCTCACATTGCAGTGTAGCAGGATGGCCTTCCAATCACCTGACCTGTTTTGTGCCAAAGACACAAACGGAGGTTGGACACCAGAAAGAAACAAAAAGGGAATCACCATCGTTGCCAAGGTTCTCAACAGAGCCCAGTTCTGTCTAGCTGGGAATGGTGGCCACATAAAGTAAGCAGAGGGGGCCTGCAGGGAGCCTCACAGGCCCCCAGCATGAGTCTGAGCAGGGGAAGGTAAAGGTGGAGCTTCCCCAGACAAGGGTTCAATAATTCTGGGTGGCCAAGTCCCTAAGCAAAGTATCCTGGGGCACTGGCCACTGTTTCCTTTCACACTTCTAAGTCACCAGCTTCCTAGGAAGATGCCCTAGTCTCTGCCCTCTAAGCCCAGCTGAGCAAGAGAGCTGGTTCCCAGGGCTGTCACCCCTCCCTAAGTACCCATGCCTCTGCCCTTAGAAGTTTTATTTTCCCTATTCTAGGTGTGCACATTCAAATGCCTGCAGAGACCAGGCTGGCAACAGATGAGTGAAGCTGGCTGAGCGTGAGGCTACGTGGAGAGGAGGAGATTGCAGCAAACGAGACGGTGCACGCTTGTCTGGAGGGGCAGCAGTTACTCAGCTCCTGCTGACCGTTGCCATGGGAAAAAGGTAGGCCAGCATTGTCGGAGTTTCTGGTTTGGGGGAAGAAGCAAGCAATTTGGATTTCTGTGAAATCTTACTTTTAAATTTTGGTACCCAACTATAATTAATCTGCAGGGTTATTTGGGTAGGAGGAAGCAGAGGATTTTAGAGTTGAAACGTCCTTGAAGTACATTTAGCCCAAACTATTCATTTCACACATGAACAAAGTGAAGCCCAGAAAGATTGAGTGATTTCTCAAAAATGATAGCACAACTTAAATGGTTCAAATCCCACATCTCCCAGCTTCTAGTCCAGAACTCATTTCTCTAGACCACCTTGCCTGTCATTAGGAAGCCTTTGCAATTATTCAGACATGAGATGATGAGGTATGGAACAGGGTGGGAAGGAAAAAGGTAAACTTTACTGTGGTCTTAACCCTAGTTTAAAGAAAAATCTTTCTTTGTCTGTTCATTTAGTCACCTATCCATTCATCCAACCATCTATCCACACTTTACTGATCTCATTCTGTGAGCCAAGGACCGTGCTAAATAAACACTGGGTATACACAGATGACTAAGCCATCATTCTCCTTTCAAGTAGCTCACGGGCTGGGGAGTGGGCCCAGCAAAAGCACCGCAGCCAGAACCGACAAGTCACTGCGTCCCAGCAACCACCTGCCATGGCCTGTTCACATGAACTCTCAGCTAATATTCATACCCTCGTCTGTAAGTCACTGCCTCTGAAAGCATCTCCCATCGCTGGATGCCATCCCTGAGACACTGGGAGGGAACTGGAGAATTTCTCCCACTCCAAAAGAGCCTGGAGCACTTCAGTGATCCATAGGAAGCAGGAGCAAGAACTGCACTCAATGCCAAGCCCCTTCCAGCTAAGGGAAGGCAAGTTCTGGTTCATGCATTACCTTGGCCAAGCTGCCACTTCATGTCAGCCAAAACCTCTGTGTGGGTGTGTGCTGGGGACAGCAGGGGAGATTCCAGCCTGGGACTCTCCTGTCTTTTTATATAGTGGGCTGCTCAATTCCAGTGGTAGCTGGCAGTTCATCTGAGTGACCAAATAGTGATGGTACCCTTGGGCCATAGCTTCTACAAAAGCACATGGAGCATCGTTGCCCAGTCTGACTCCCTTCAAAAGATTTCCCAGCATTGGCTCTTGCAGAGTCTGCTCCCTGGGGAGGAATACAGGGCAAGAGCAAACAAGGTGAGGTGCTTGCAGCGCTCCACCCACCACTCTGCTTATTTTGCCAGGACTCTTGTTGCTCAAGGATCAAGCAAAGCCCTAGAGTTGGCACCAAGAGGGCAACCTGTCATGTAGAAATGATGGAGCCCCTGGGCAGCCCCTGCAGGCCCCTTGTTGGAGAGCTGCAGGGGGCTGGGGCCTCTGGGTCTTTCAGGTACTGGGAGTTAATGGGCTATAAATGCATTGAGCTCAAAGGTTAACAAGGAGCAGGTGGGAAGGCTGATGCCAGGATCCATGGAGAAGAAAGGGAGAAATGGACCGACAAAAGAGGAAAAACTTAAAATTTGATGATCACCTACTATGGGCCAGGCACTTAGAACATGTATCACTCTTTATTCATGTATATTCCCATTTTCCAAAGAAAATTGAATCTGGGAGCCTAAATAATTTGTGCACTGGGAGATAATGAGCTATGTCCCTTTTATAAAGGGTCGCATAGCTGGCCAGGCAGACTTAAACTCAGTTCCACCTGACTCCCCTAAACCTGCGCTCTCATCCAACACCGCCTGCTAGGACTGGAAGGCAACTGGGTGATTTGGGACACAGGGCATTGTTAAAGAGAAAGGCATGGGATGGGATTCAAGATTTGGTAAACTCTGACCCCTGGGGCTAAAAACCCAGTGGAAGTTAGCATTCTTTTCTCCATTAATATGGGACCTCAGTGTCCTGTTTCCTAGTCACAGTAAGTAGATTTTCCAGTGTTACAGAAATCTCCCTGCACTCGGTCCCCTCACGAGGCTAAATGTCTTAGGTCAGATGTACGAACAGGAAACACAGACAGAGCCAGGATCATACTTTGCTTTAGACTTTTCTACATTGCTGCTAATGTCACCATCAAAGTAGACTGTGGGGGTTAGGGACAAGAAGCACACCTGGAGGGTCACCCCACTTATTTCAGTGGCCCATTCTCCAAGAAAATTACCCTTTTTCCTCTGACTTCAGGAAACCCAGGAGTGTAGAAGTTACCAAAGCAAAATGTACTAGACAATTTTTTATTGAGCGCTTACAAAGTGCCAAGTGCTATTCTAGGTGCTTGGGATACATCAATGAACAAAAAGATTAACATCCCTGCCCTCATGAAGCATGCATTCCAGGAGAATCAAAGTAAAATAATCTTTTGGGGGAGGCAGTGTTGTGCAATAGAAAGGCCATGAGCTTTGGTGTCAGATAGGCCTGGGCCAAATATCAGCCCCAACCCTAACCAGCCAGATGACCTCTGGGCAAACCACTTAACTCACTGTTCGCTTTCTTATCTGTAAAATGGGGACAGTAACATGTTGTAGGGGTGTTGTAAGGGTTAAAGGTAATGTGTATAAAGTGCCTGGCACACAGCAAAGCCCACTGAACCCACAGATCCTGGGACAACATGCATGCCCTCTTCTTCAGGGGCTTCAACCAGAGCATTAGCTCCAAGATACCAGAGAGACAGATTGGTGCAGTGAAGAACACAGTTGTGGTTTTGAATCAACCTAAGGTTTCCCTCTAGAAGCATCCACTCCCACCCATAGCCCCTGTGCAAGAGACAGACCTGGGTGGCCGTGTTTGATCGGCCCCACTCGCCTGCAGCAGGCCACAGACCATCGGATCTAAGCTGTAATCAGCCTCTCTTGGCATTTGGACTGAGAGGCCGAGTTAATTTACTTTGGAGACCAGAACGGGAAGGCCACATAGACTTGGAGGCCGAACCTGCTGCTTGGTTAACCACGATGGGGCCTGTGCATGTGGACAAGGGAGCAGAGCAGCCGTCTGTGGAGAAGAGAAGGCTGCACCCCAGAGAGAAGGCACAGCCCACACGGCTCCACCTCCCACCCCTCACTTCTGTGCTATTTCCCCGTAGCCTTCTAATCAGCCCCCCTTTTACTTTTGCTTCTTTGAGTAGGCTTCTGTTCTCACAACCAGACGATCTCTAAGACAAATCCTGTACCTGTCTCAGAAGGTGGTTGTTGTGACATAGTTTGAAAGCAGCTGGCATTTAGTCGACATTCAATAAAGGTGTCGAAACTCTCCACGTTCTTGTCAGCCAGTCACTCAGCCATGGAAGGAGGAAATCCATAAATGGGCAAGCCTAGGGCTGCACCTGAGCCTCATGTTTTATGAACATCTTTATTGATCTGCAAAATGAAGACCATGCCAGTACTGACCTCACTGTTTGCTGGGAATATCCAATGAGATAATCCAAGTTTAATACCTAGCACATAGTTAATGAATATCAGCTTGGATTATTACTTCTACTGTTGTTATTTCAGATGCAACAAGCGTTGCTTTAGGTCTTGATCTAGGCAAGGAGGGAGGAAGCAATAAGAACAGGAGCTGGAGTGGATGGTGAGAGAACAGAGGAGGATGTTCTGGAGTGGGCTGGGCTATAGAGAGAAGAAACTCAAATGCGGAGTGGGAACAAGAAGGAGCCCTGGAATAATAAGCTTTACATATATCTAGCACTTCAATGTGTATGAAGTGCTTTCACCTACAATATCTCATTTGTTTATCACAACATTCTAGAGGGCAGATAAGGAAAGACGATAACTATATACACTTTTTTTTTTGACACCCAGGCTGGCGTGCAGTGGTGCCATCATGGCTCACTGCATACACACTTTATAGATGGGAAAACTGAGGCTCAGTAAAGATGAGTACAGCATGTACCAAATCCGCTCACTCCTTTATCCTTTCTACCACATTGCCTCTGAAGGTAGTGGGGAAGGAGCTGGAATGAGAAGTTAGGATTGGAGGAGAAACCGGAGGTTTTCTCTGGAAGTTTATCTTTTCATTCCTAGATACCACTTGGATCCCTTCTGGGCATCCCAGCAAAGGAATGTCTCTGCGCCAACAGAGTCAGAGGCTCCGGATGTAAGCAGAGGATTGTAAAGTCAGGCGACACTGGAATTGCCAAGCCAAGGACTGGATAAACCAGGCGGACCAACACCCAGCTTCGGCACCACGCCCTGGTCCAGAAGAAGGCTTCCTCAAAGAAAGGATGGGGCAAGTCCTTTACCATTCAGGTCACGGTCTCATTGGTAACACCAGGGGCTGCCCTGCAGTGGTATCTAAGGCCCCTCCCAGCTCAGACGTGTATGCAGTCTCGGCCTTACCGAGAGGTTAGAGGTGCTCTCCACTAAACAAACGCAAATGCCCTGGAACACTGCCACGATCAGGGCTGGAGGTCAGTGATGCTCAGCCCCTCCTTGCCTCCTGGATATCGCTTCTCCCAAACTCTAACATAATGCCTGGCATATGGTCTATGCTCACTTCATGTTTGCTGAATGAATAAATAAACAAGCAAATGAATGACAGATTGGCTCTGGCAATAAAACTGGCCTGTGCTATCACATTATACAGGCCTCGCCCTGCTCACTCTTAGACCCCAAATCAGAGCTCAGTGGCCAATCTGGCTTAGTCAGCTGCCAAGGAAGCAGCAGAGATAATAGCACTTCCCCTCCACACTTCCTCTGACCTTTCGGAGGAGCCATACCCGAGGAAAGGCAGGGCCAAGGATGCCCAGGCAGGAAGAAGGCTCTGCCCACTCCTTTCCAGGACTTCTGCTTCCCCTGGCAATTATCCTGCATCTCCCAGCTCAAGGCCCACTGTGTGGGGAGGAGCCGTGGAGAGGACCATTAGGAGCGGCGCAGTAAGGAGAGTGGTGCCAAGAGTACTTCTCTTTGCATTTTCTCCAGGGCTAATGACCTTAATTGTTAATAATAGCAGCAACAATAGCAATCCTGGCATGGCACCTTTGTGGTTTTGAGAAGCTTTCTTCCAAAGTGCTCCTAGCACATAGCCTCACTGTACTATACGTCATCCTTAGAGGGACAGGGATGTCCTGTGATGTGGGCAGAGATGTTGGGTACCAGGGAGGTTTGGTGCTCATCTGGTCACACAGTGAGGCCGTGATGGGGTCGAGGGCACAGTCTCAGGCTTGAAGTGGGGAGAACTGGGCTCTAGCTCTGGCTATGCCTCAAACTAGTCCAGCGTCTTTGGGTAAGTCTCTACGTTTCAGTTTTCTCACTTGTGAAAAAGGGAAATTGGACTATTTCTCCAACTCTATCCATCTCAAATGCTCTGGCTCAATCAAATGTTCTGCCCTCCAGCCCACAGCCTGGCTACTGACCTCCCCTGCACAAGGTCAGAAAGCCCCTGGAAGTGTGGGTGCCAGCTGTGCCTGTCCTAGCGTCCTACCAGCTGTCCTAGGAGTGGTCCCCACAAACAAGGCTGCAGTACAGATGGCAGGGAGGAAGCATCCAAAAATCATCCTAACGGTCCATGAGCACCAGGAGGGCAGGCAGGCAGCAGGCCGCCACTGAGGTCAGATGCCACCCTGCCCGTGACACCAGCGTTGGCACAAAGCCTGGGGGCGTTCCAGTGAGTTGGGGCAGACAACTGCTCTCACCAGCCAGAGCATCTCATTCTCCACGACGCTCTGAGTGTTGCCCGTCGGATGCAGCAGAGAGCACTTCCTCCCAATCTCCCCTCTCCTCTATCACATTTATCCTTCCTCCTTCAAATCCTGTTTGGCAATCGCCTTGTCCAAAAATAATTTCCAGTTGAACCCTGCCAAACCCTGGTCGCCCCATTCCCGCTAACACCTCTTCAGCTCCCAGCCATTCCATTAGCAGCTCCCAGCCATCACTAGGTCATTTGGCCCTGTGCCGGAGGAAGCTTCGAGTGTGTGTTCTCCCTCTTGTCTGCGTCTAGACAGGGGGAAGAATGGGGTCAGTGTTTCCTATTTCTTCCTTTCTTAAAGTTTCCTCCAGCTGCAGTTTCCAAGACGTGAGGCAGGGCATTTGGGACATGGGGAGAGTGGCCTACAGATGCTGGGACTTTCCTCACTGTGCCTGGGCAGCTGCCCTGGCCAGTGACCAGGAGGGCTAATGCTGGAATCTCCAGCAGACTCTGGACAAGGGCTTGGCCAGCGTGTCTACCTCTAGGGCCAAAAGACTGGATGGAGAGGGAGGGCAAGCTGCTCTAGCAGCTGGCAGCTTTCCCCACATTTCTCCTAACCCAACCCAGGCTAGTTAGGTTCAGACAAAAACCTAATCTCTCCAGCCCATAGCATCGACTGCAATCCCTGACTTCCAGTACCTAACAATATAGGTATCAGGTTGAACCATACGAAATTGCTTCCACCCCCCCCCCACCGCCCCGGGACTATTGATTAGAGATGAAATTGCCTTTTGTAGGTCAAAAGTGGTTGCATATTGGCAATTTCATACAGTTCAGTCTAAGAACTCTTTGAGGGATCATGTTCCCTAGAAGATAGTAAACTCTCTGAAGTCCTGGACTATATCTATAGCCAATATTTCTTAGTTTCCAGCTCAGGACATAGCAGAATTAAGGCCTTGGTAGGTATTGAGTAAATACTTCCTAAGTGGAGTTCCAGGAAGATGGAGGTGGGAAACTTAGAACCTTTTCTACTCCCAAAGCTCAAGGGGGGTGGTCCAAAGGCAGATCTTTTTTGGTCACTTTTATGTTGGCCATCCTGGGTAGAAGGATGGAACTTAGCTGCAGGTTGTGTTACATTATGCCAGGCTCTATGATAAAAGAATTTTGTCTGGGCATTGAGAGTTTTACCCCTTTGTCTTCCATAGAAGAGGAAGGTCTTGAATCAGAAATGTCTGTGTGTCCAAACTTGCTTTCAGTGCAGGAGATGAAGACCCACAGATATCACTTGCCTCACTCAAGATCACACAGCAGGCAAGAGCCCAGATCACCAGTTTTCTGACTCCCAGTCCCGTGCTCTTCTGGCAAGCCCGGCAGCCCACTAGCACAAACTCCTCCCTGTCTGCCCCTTCCAATTTCCTGGCTCCCCTGCCTTCAGGCTCCCTAGCCAGACAGAAGGGGAATTGACTACAGGATCAACAGTCCTCTCCTACATGAAAAGAGCCCTGAGTCATAACAGGCCTAGCCCCAGGGTTTCCAGGGAGAAAAGAGAGAAAAAAAGCCATCCTGGAAACCCAATCTCTCTCCAGAGCCTTATCCAGACTAAGGGGGCGGTGGGGGGGTGGGGAGGGGACAGAGTGGTGATTGGGTCACTGACAGTGCAACCGAGTATGCTGTCCCTGCCGAGGGGGCACCTAGACAGCCTTGCCCAGCTCAGGCAGGCAGGCTCAGGGCAGGGACAGCCCAGTTCTCTCAGAATCACCTAATTAGAGAATTCTAATGGACACAGAAGGCTGGTCAACTGCAACCTCTGTGATGCTGGTGAATTCCTTCTCTTACAACCTGAGACCCCTTCCTCAAAAGGTAGGGGGGAGATTCTCCGTGGTAGGAGAATGCCTGTCATCCTGCCTCCCATTGTCCCCAGCCAGTCCCCACCCATGGTGGCCCAGCTGCTCCGGCCTGGAAGGAAAGGCCTGGTGTGACAGCAGTGATGGTGGGAAGGAGACTCCCTAAGGGAAATCACTTCTCAAGTGATCCCTCTGTGTGCTTGGTGAGGACTCTCAGCACTGCCGACCTTAGAAAAGATGCTCCTTTTGGTCAGGAGTTGGGGAAATGGGTGAGAAAAGTCCAGGAATCTAGGAGTGCTTTCTGCTGTTGACTTCTCTCACTATCTTAGTATTTTGAAAAATTTCAAACCTGAAACACTGAAAAAAATAGTACAGGAAGCAACTACAGACCCTTCACTTAGGTTCACTGATTGTTAATATTTTGTATACTCTTTCTGGATATATATATACTCATACACACATTTTTTTGTTGAACCATTTGAAAACAACTTGCAGACACTTTACCTCTAAATACTTTTGCATAATCTCTAAGAATAAGGATATTCTCCTACAAAGCCACATTAGCATTTATCATACCTAAAAAAATTACATGCCATTTAATATGTATATTTAAAATTACTCAATTGTTTCAGGATATCTTTTATAGTCTTTTTTTTTTTTTTTTTTTTGGACCCAGGATCCAATTAAAGTTTATGCACTGCATTTGGCTATAATGTTTCTTTCGTTTCTTCTACTCTAGACTGGTTTCCACCTCCCCATCCTCCTCCCTACAACACACAATTTTTTTTTTTTTGCTAATCTTCTCTGTATTGTTCCAATTTTAGTATATGTGCTGCTGAAGCGAGCACAACATACAATTTTTGTGGGTTTTTTTATGACATTCACTTTTTTGAAGAGTCTCAGTCACTTGTCATTTACAATGGTTCACATGCTGGATTCCTCCTTCGTCTCTTATTAATTAGATTCAGGATAAACATTTTTGACAAGCGCATAGGAGGTATGGCTGCATATCTTACTGCAACCTGGGAAGGCTCTTTTGTCAAATAGTCTCGCCACTGCTGATGTTTGATTACCTGGTTAAGGTGGTAAGTGCTGGATTTCTCCATTGCAAAGACAGACTGTTCCTTTTGTAAACGGTTTGTAATCTGTGAGGTGATACATTAGGCTACAGAGTGAAGGTTTTTGTCTCCCCCAAATGCATATGTAGAAGCCTAAATCCCAACGTGTTGGCATTAGGAGGTGGGGCCTTTGGGAGGTAATTAGGTCATGAGGATGGAACCCTTGTGAATAGGATTAGTGTCCTTATAAGAAGAGACATCAGAAAGATAATGTTTCCCTCTTTCTGCCATCTGAGGATACAGTAAGAAAACGGCTGGTCATCTGCAAACCAGGAAGAGTGCGCTCATAAGACATTGAATTTGCTGGCACCTTGACATTGAACTTCCAGCCTCCAGAACTTTGAGAAATACATTTCTGTTGTTTAAGCCACCTAGTCTATGGTGGTCTGTTGTAGCTGCCTACACTAAAATACGGTAAGATCCACCTTTTACCCAGTGGTTTTAGCATCCGTTAGATGCTAGCTTGAATCAGCTATTACACTGGGGGCTGCAAACTGGTTTATTTAAAGTTCTGATGATATTGGCCAAAGGGTACAAAGATCAGTTAGACAGAAGGAATAAGTTTTTGAAATCTATTGCATGGCAACTACAGGTAATAATAACTATTTTTTTTTTTTTTTTTGAGACAGAGTCTCACTCTGTTGCCCGGGCTAGAGTGCAGCGGCATCAGCCTAGCTCATAGCAACCTCACAGTCCTGGGCTCGAACAATCCTTCTGCCTCAGCCTCCCGAGTAGCTGGGACTACAGGCATGCACCACCATGTCCGGCTAACTTTTTTTCTATATATTTTTAGTTGGCTAATTAATGTCTTTCTATTTTTAGTAGAGACGGGGTCTCGCTCTTGCTCAGGTTGGTTTCGAACTCCTGACCTTGAGTGATCTGCCCACCTCGGCCTCCCAGAATGCTAGGATTACAGGCGTGAGCCACCGTGCCTGGCCCCAGGTAATAACTTAATGCATATTTCAAAACAGCTAAGAGAGCAGATTTAAAATTTTCACATGAGCAAAAAAATGATAAATATGTGAGGTGATGGATATGATGATTAGGTTGACTTAATTATTCCATAATGTATACCTATATCAAAATATCACACTATAACCCATAAATATATACAATTACTATTTTTTAATTAAAATTAAATTTAAAGAAAAGATCTGCTATTACTTCTACATTTTATTAGTTGACATTTCTTTTTTTTTCTTTTTTGAGACAGAGTCTTGTTCTGTCATCCAGGCTAGAGTGCAGTGGTGTCATCATAGCTCATTGTAACCTCTAACTCCTGGGTTCAAGCGATCCTCCAGCCTCAGACTCCTGAGTAGCTGAACTATAGCAGAGACAGGGTCTTGCTCTTGCTTAGTCTGGTCTCGAACTCCTGACCTCAAGCAGATCCTCCCACCTTGGCCTCCCAGAGTGCTAGGATTACAGCATGAGCTACCAGGCCTGGCTTTAGTTGGTATTTCTGTTTAGAGTTTTCCCTCCCTGCTCCTCCTCACCCCGGTTAACTGTCAGAATGGACTCAAGGAATCTTTTATAGTCAGTGCATTACAATTCATTACTGTTATCCTTTTTGATGCTCAATGTGTCCCACATTTGCGTGGTAGGAACCCCTTAAAGCCAGCTCCTGTGTCCTTTGACATGAGCTACTCTAGCTTGCTGGCACGATACGGTTCACTTGTACTTCCCAGTCCCAGACTTGGAACCAGCCATTTCTCCAAGGAGCAACTGGTTTCTTATAGTGGAAAGTGATAATTAAAAATAAAAATCCAGGTATCAGGTGTGTTCAGGGCTATTGGGTAGCATTGCTTCTAGACACTTTTGGTGGACAGACCTACAAGATACACAAAAAGACCAAAGGGTTGGCTGGGTGCGGTGGCTCACGTCTGTAATCCTAGCTCTCTGGGCGGCCAAGGTGGGAGGATCACTGGAGCTCAGGGGCTCAACACCAGCCTGAGCAACAGTGAGCCCACAACTCTACCAAAGATAAAAAAGAGAAACAAAAAGTCAAAAAAAACAAGTACACAAAGACCACAGGGTTCTTCCTCCCTTTCCTCCCATTTCATACTTACATCTCTTTTTCCATAGCGAGACCCTAATTTCCAAAAATATCACCATAGTTACGCATTGCTCTATCCTACAATAAACAAAACAGTATCCCATTTATGACACCGATACCACAACCGACAGCATGCCTACAATATACAGTCCAAGAGTTTTTTTCCTTAGAATATAAATTCCACTAAGGATATAGAATCAGAGTATTAAGCTTAAAAATTATCAAATACTTGAATGAATTCTTTCCTTTGTAGTCAAACCGATATTTGGTAAGAGTTACTGTTTCTATTGTGGTTGGCTTTAATTTTTGAATATGTAAAACATTTACATGATACAAAAATTAAAACTGTGTAAAAACTAAAAACAGAAAAGTCTCACTTCCATCTCTGTCTCCTCCACCCTGCTCCCATCCACCCCCTATAGGCAACCATGTTAATGGATTTCTCATTTATCCTTTCTCTGTGTGTGTTTGCAAAAAATATTCATATTTCTCCTGCTTTCTCACCTCAAAGGAGGCACACTATCCACACACTTCTACATCTTGCTTTTTTCACTTAATAACATATCCTAGAAATCACGTCATTATCAGTTTATGGGGCTCCTACTCATTCTTTTTTTTCTTTTTCTTTTTCTTTTTCTGGCTGCCTAGCATTCTACTGTGTGGTTGTACCATCATTGTTCATTCAACCAGTCTCTTAAGAATGGGCATTTGGGTAGTTTCCAATGATTTCCTATTACAAATATGCCTTAAAGAATCACCTTGTGTATATATCTTTGTGAATGAGCATCTTCTGGATAAATTCCTAGAAGTAGGAATGCTGAGTAAATGTGTATGTAGTTTTATTAGATGTCACTAACTCCCCTTCCATAGGGGTTGTATTGGTTTGCACTCCTGGTATTGATTTTACAACCTAGGCGGACCTCGCTATTCCATTTCCAGTTCATCTTTCCTGAATTGTCCCAGAGATTTGTGTACGAAACTTGGGAAACTAGGGCAGAGAGAAGTGATGAGGCTGAAAGACCTCAGCCAGAGATGAACTAGAGTGAAAGGAGATGAAGGGGGCTCTTGCCCCTGACGCCTTTGTTCTCATCCCTTTTCTCTGCTGTGGCCTCTCCACTACCCCTCCACACGCAGACTGTCTCCCAACAGCCTCTTCCCTGACCGGGAGCCCTTGGCTCTGCTTCTACCCAGATTCTGCCTGGTTTTCCTCACCCAAGTTCATGTGGGCTAAACACAGAGGACTGGCTGGAGGTGGAGGCAGAAGTAGAAGGTCCCTGTCATTTCTGTTTTAATATGCACAGAGGAAATAAGTCAGTGGAACAAGAATGGCTCACACAAAGGAAAAAGGAAAGAGGAGACAAAGAGGGATGCTGGGAGAGGAAGCCAAGCATGGAACAGTCCGCACAGGCCCTCTGGACTCCAGCCCTATTCCTATGACCTACAGAAAAGGGGAAATGAGGGGAGAGAGGCTGTCCTCTTGCTTGACTAGCCCAGAGGCCTTGCCTTCCTCATCCCTCTTTCCCTCTCACTCCTACCTGTCAAATACCAACGGGATATGACAGAGGTCAGCCTAGGGAATTAGGCTGGGGAGGGAACCCTGTCTGAGGGGCACCCTAGGGGCACAGAATTC
Source organism: Lepilemur ruficaudatus (assembly GCA_963574885.1). Lineage (NCBI taxonomy): Eukaryota > Metazoa > Chordata > Mammalia > Primates > Lepilemuridae > Lepilemur > Lepilemur ruficaudatus. The sequence goes on from CAUYRT010014072.1 coordinate 17,872, forward strand.
AGAGGGCTTGAAGAAGCCCCCAGGGATGGACAGTTAGGCTCAGGGAGGGGCATTCTCCTTCAAGGTCAAACCACACACCTGTGGCAATCTACTCCAAGCCCAACAGTTTCTTAGGGTCTTGAGGACCAAGAACGAACATCTCCTTTTCCTCTTTTCAAAGCTTAGTAGGTCTGGAATGTTCTATGCTAGATGGGCAAGGCTGACCCATGTCTTTGGGTGTTGAGTCTGAGGCCAGAAGCATTGAAAAAAGAGAAAAGGGCCCACAGAGGTTACTAAGAAAAGCCACATTCCTGAATAAGGCAGAGGAATGCTGGCATTGCTGACAGGTGGCAGTTGTGTCCTGACTGCTGAGCCCCAAGACCTCTTCCTCTCAGGACCCTCTAGACAGCGAGAGTGGGAAGAGTAAACCCCCTGTGTCCTTGCCCAGGGACCTCCATCCCCCACCACCACCTTACTTCCTCCAGCGCCCATACCTGAGGCAAATTCTAACGCTTTACTTCCTACCCCTAACTGGGTCCTCCCAGTTTGACTTCTGACAGACAGAAACCACGACAATCTGACAAATCTGACTCAGCCACCCCTCCCACCTCACTGTAGGGAGCAGGCTGCCCACTGTGCAGAGGGAAACCGACTCCAGGGGGCAAGTTTGGAACCTGCAGGGCTGAGGCTGATTCCCATGCTCCCCAAACTGCCCTTCCTTATCTCTGAGAGCACTGCCCAAGAGCTCTAATGTCTCAGGAGCTGTGCTAGGCACTGGGAGCGCCAGCTGGAGGACAGCTGTGCTGCTTCGACTTGACCTTGAATCCTGAGACACGGAGGTGGCAAACAGAAGGGAAGGGGCTGCGAGAAACAGGCACGGCCAGGGAGGCAGGAAGCCTTGGCTCCCCAGCTCTAAGCCTTTCTCCGCGGAGTTCTCAGACTGAGGCCGCGACGGGAGGGTGGAGCCGTGCTTCGGGAGAGGCTGCTGGGCGGGGCGCAGAGGCCGCGGAGAGCAGAGGGGGCCCGCGGGTGCGCTGCAGTCGCTCCAGCCCAGGAGCCCCCGGGGGAGGGCTGGGGCTTCGGGGTGCAGATTCCCCCTCTGCGGGCACCCCGACTCAAGGCCGGAGAAGCAGGCGTTCCCCCCCCCTACCCCGTGCAGTGCACGCTAAACAGGGCCCTGCTCCTCGTGGAGAAGCCCTCCCCAAGCCTACCAGAATCTACCCCTAGTCAGGAGGGCTGGCTGCAGGAATGGTGGCATTATGGGCCCCCACAGTAAGAGGCTGAGGAGGGGGGAGAGCGCATGATCTAGGGGTTATACCTCAGCAAGATGGTGGCAGGAGGATGGGGCTTCAGAGGAAGAGCAAACAAATGGATTCCCCTCCCTCCTCCAGAACAAGGGCATTTATTCTGTCTTGGGGCCTCTGCCCACAGGGGAAGGCCTCATGCCCTGCTCCATCAGAATATAAGTAGGGAAGAGCTGTCTTGCCTTGGGGTGCAGTCAGATCAATCAGAACACCTCAAAATGAAAATTGATTCCTCTTGCTTCCCTCGTCCCCACTTAAGCTCTCCTCCCAGTCTTTTGCCAGTCTCTTAGCTGTAGCCCTTCCCACTGCCCCAACCAAACTAGTTGGGGCACAAGGCAGGTGTTTCCTCCCCTCAGCCTGGCTCCCACAGATCTGTCCGCTTCAGGGCTCAGACCCACCTTCCAGAGCACCCTCTACCAAGCTGCCACCATCCCTCCCAGCCCCAGAGCCTGCTCCCCAAGCCACTGCTCTCAGCTCCTCAGTGGCACCCAACCCAAGTCACAGCCTCTTCCCGCCCTGCACCTCCCAAAACCTTTGCTACGCAGACCCTCCGTCTAGGCCAGGCCCAGCCAGCAATGAGCCTGGTCTCCTCCCTTCCAGGTAGAGACCCCAGGGCAGAGGAGGCAGCAGAAGGGTCTCTGGATGGCAAAAGCTGGGAGAAGGGGCTGCTCTGGGGAAGGGCTCAAGGAAGGAGGGTGAGGATCTCAAGACTCCCTGCCAGACACCCCACCCAAAGGAGGAGGTAGTTCAGGAGAATGGGATTTTGTTTCCTCTCCCTCCCCACCTTCCTTTGCCCTCCCCCCTTGCCCCCTGGGGCTCAGTGGAGCCAGTTTCTTCATTTGACATTCCCCCTACCCAGCCAGCAGGCACCGGCAACACGTCTGCAAGTTATTGTAAGTCCAGCAGGAATGCTCAGGAGGGAGGTGCCTCCGGCCCGCAGAGTGCCCACTCCTTGCCCATGCTGCGATGGCCACTCCTCGCCCTCCACGCCCAGAAGAAGAGCCACGGTACCCTCAGGGAGGTGGAGTGCATGAGGCTGAACTGGCCTCGGGGCCAGTGATTGCCAGCGTCCCCATGTACCAAGAGTGAGCCAAGTATGTGAGAGTGAGAGTGTGAGTGTGTGAGTGTGTGTGTGTGTGTGTGTGTGTTAAGGAAGAGCAAGAAAGGGAATCCCAGAATCCCAGCCTTAATTTCCAGCTCTTCGGTGAGCCAATGCAGCAACCAGAGACGCACGGGGACCCTCCCCAGCATGCCCACGGCCCATACCCAGCCGCCCAACACTCCCCAGCCCCACAATCTTCAGGCTTTGAGATCGAAAACTTTTCAACTTCACCTCCTTCTCCTTCCTCCCTTTTGGGACCAGCGATGCGTGGGGCGGTGCCCTCCGAGACACTCATACAGTTGGTTCTGGACGCTCACACTCACTGAAACAACAGCGGTACCAGGGAACTCCCAGCTTTTTCCACAGCTAATTATAGACGTGAAAGTCTGAGGATGTTTTGCAAGCAGCAGAGAGAAACTGCTGAGGTTTCTCTGCAAATCCAAAGAAATTTAATTTGCGTACTCTCCTTTCTCACCCCCCCCCCGCAGTGTGCCCCTCTCTGGGTCCCTGAGGCAGCCCCTCCTTCCTGCTAAAGATTTCTTACTTGGTTCTTTTTTTTTTTTCCATCTCTCTTTTGGGCTTTTGAGAAAGGGAACAGACGCGGAAAATATTTTTGCAACAGTTTTCCATTCTGCCTCTCATTCCCAAGCCAAGGGGGAGGGGGAGGGCAGGAACGGATGGGGGGAGGCGAGGAATAAATGTTTTTTTTTTTTCCAAGAGCTCAATTTTGCTGTGAAAAAGACAGTCCCTCCATTTCCCTACCTCATGGCCCAGGAATGACACAAACTAGGAAAAGAAAAACAAGTCACTTGTGTGATCATATGGTTTCTCAGGACTGAGAACAGGAAAGAAATACAGTATTTGACAAATCTGTGCACACACACACACACACACACACACATAAAAAATCCTCCAAACCCAGTTGCATGAAATATGCTAGGAAGAGGAAATTCAGGGAGTTTTAGAGGCCATAGAGAGGAAAGAAAGAAACAAAGTTTGCAAATCACGAGTCAATTCATTCTGTGCAAGCCTACCTCTCTTTCTAGCAAAGATCCAGGTTTCTCCAAGCGGGACTCTCCCTCCGGGTTTCCATGGATGGGGATAGGGTGGGGTGACCACCCACCGGTCTCCCCAGTGTGGCAACCAAGCTAGAGGTGCTGGTTTTGCTCTCTTGCCTTTGCAGCTACGGCCGGGGAGTGGGCTGGGTCTCCTCCCCCAGTGCTTCCAGTGGGAAGGACCTCTCGGGATCCTGAAAGAAGAGGGTGCAGGGGAGCTGGGCGGGAGTCTCTGATCTTGCTCTCTTCAGAGGGATGGTTCCCCAGGAAGTTCGTGCCTCTCCCCCAGCCCCCAGCTTTGAACCGTCTAACAGCAGAGCTTTCTTGAGAAAATGCTTGTCATGGCAACAGCTCCAGCCAACTCGGGCCAGACTCTTGCTCACCAGCTCTCCCTGAGCGGCGCGGGAGGGGAGAGGGGAGGGGCGGGCGCTGGAACGGGGGTGGGACTTGGCGCGGTGCCAGACCATTACTCTACTGTTAAGGTGGCCCGGCTCGCAGCTGCCCGGCTTCCTGCTTCGTCTTAAGGGGGAATGGGGAAAGGAAAGCGAGGAATCCTCTCTCCTCTCCGCTTTCCTCCCGGCTTTCCTCCCCGCCCTTGCTCTCACTCGTCGGAAAGAAAACTGAGGGGGCCGGGGAGTGGCTGTGGGTGGCGGTATTCAACCGTTGCTGGGTGGAGGGGAAAAAAGGAAGCTTCTGCAGGCGGTTGGCTTCCTGCATCTCCTAACAGGCCTCGCCACCTCTTACTCTCTTAGACCCAGGACCCAGAAACCCCAGTGTCTGTGGGCATTTGTATCATCCCCTCCCACCCTCCTACCCCTGTCTGAATAGGAGGCTCGGAGAAGGGGCAGAAATGACTTGTACATACCACCCCTCAAGGCACACGCTCCTCCTCACCCGCATTTCACACACAGCTCCCACGTTCCTCCCTCTTGCTCAGTACCCGACAGAGGCCCATGCACAGCGCATAACAGCTGCCTACTTTTGGGTCCTAGAATGTGTGGGTTATGGCACCAAAAGCTTTGCATATATCATTTCTAATACTCATGGCAATCTTGAAAGGTACTTATTACCATCCTCCTTTCACGGTTGAGGAAATTGAGGCTTGAATGACTGGTCCAAGGTTCCACCTCTGGTTAATGTCAGAGCCAGGATCCAAGACCAGATCGGACTGACTGCCCATGCGCTTTCTTGTACTTGTATCATACTCTGGCACATATTCCCATCTTAATGTGCACACACTTGGACATCTACGCACACTTGTACACAGCCTGTAAACTATTATCACACCCCTGTGCCCACATACCCAGCAGCATTGTGCAACAGTGCCACCCATAGATTTTGCATAGAACTTTATGGCTTTCAAGTCCAAACATGCGCCATCAGCTGGTTCACACGCTGACGTATGCTCATTGACTGATACATTCCCACACCTACCTCAACAAAACACACTCACTCATTTTTATATGCTTATGGAAGGCAGGTTGACATACATCTCACAGGTTATGGCTGTAAACTATGCTGCGAGGAAGGTACATGGCCACTACTTCCCCTCCTTCTTCACAGGGGTTTGGGATAAGGCCTCTTTGATCCTACCATCCTAACCCAACACCTCACACGACACCTGTCCTCCTTTGTGGCCCTCCATGTCCCAAGACACAGGGCCATGTGCATATGGAGAAACAGAGTTGAGAATAAGACTCAGGGATCTGGTTTCCCTCCATCCATGAACTCCCTTCCCAATTTCCTAATGTTGAGGGTCTTTCTTTCCTCTCTTTATTTTCCTATCCTACTATTTCTCAATAACTCATCCACATCCTATTTCTGAGCTAGGGAAAGTTAGACAAAAGTAAAGGAGCTTTTCTAGAGTGTGTTGGCTGGGCTCAGAACTCAGAGCTACACAGTGTGGTGCCGTAGGTTGCCTGCTGCCATCTATCCTGGGAACCCAATCCAAAGTAAGCCCCTGCATGCGCTTGTGCCTCCCCCCTCCAGCCCAGCCTAGCTAGGGAGGACTTCAGGGGTGGGGGGAGATTTTATGGAAACCTATATAGTTTTCTATGGAAAACTATCCATGGATTATTTCCTAAGCAATTCTTTCTTCCTAGGAATTGAAGGTCTCACCCTCAAGGCACTTAAAGGACACCAAAGGAGACCTTTGTTCTCATTTGCTTCCTACCCCTCTCCCAACTCCTCTGGTCCTTTCCACCTCCCCAGGGCATTTCAGGGATAGAAATGGTACCTTGTTAGATTTTGGTAGGTCCTAGCAAAATGTCAGATTCAGGAGCCCACATCAGTTGTTGGGGAAGACATGGGAAAGGAAAGGAAGGGAATCAATGGAACAGAGCTTCAGATTTAATGGCTTGTCAGGCTCCTTGCTGGATGGGAACAACTTGACATTTTAGTGCCCAATGAGTGTCAGTTGCATCTTCATCATGAGCAAGCCAGTCTCTGAAATGGCTCTTTAAATGTATTAAAGTATATTTTAAGCTCATCTGCAGTGACTGTGTGTGGAAGCATTGCCTAACTGTTCAGTAAACTTGTCTTGGGGGAATTACAATTTAGACCAGATGTATGGTCCCATTAAGGAAGAAATCTGCTTCGGCTAGCTGGCCTGTGGGGGCTGGGAAATGATGCCCCTTCACAGCTGATTATTGTTTGAAAGGTAAGATCTTCGTCAAAAACTCCCTGGATTCCAGGGAGACAGGAGAGGTGTGCAGGAGAGGTGCTGTCAAAAGAGGTTCTGATGGCTGTCCCACCTCTGGCTGGCTGGGATTCATGGGCAGGCAGGATTGTGACTTCTGTGGTGGCTGTATTTCCTCCCTTCTCTCAGAGCAGTGCTCCGCCTTGACTGGCTGAGTGGTTGTGGGATGAGAGAAGAGTAATCCCTCTTATACTTCATTCCCACCCCAAGCCCCGTGCAGACAGGAGGTGGTCAATATGACTCCAGGGGGACAGTAGCCTGATCTCTGCAGCTGAGCTGGCCACTGTGGCAGCCTGTTTTCTGGAAACCAGAAGCCTCAGTGCCTTGTTTCCTCCACCAGCAGGTTTGAGGTCTAGAATGGGTAAAAATAAATCTATCCATAAAAATAACCACAAGATGTGGGAAAATGGAGTTGGCTCCCCTGGGGCAAGAGGGAGGACACTGCCACTGGCATAGGAAGTTCATGGTAGGCTGTTCTACAGGTTCTGCTCAGCCTCTGCGTGTTCCCTCTTCTCCCTGTCTTCCTACTGACGTTATGGCTCCCTACTGTTTAGCTCTAGCCTTGCTCTCCTTAGCCAGGTGTATTGGCCTCCCCGAGCAGGAGCAGGTTAGTCTCTGCAGGACTTAGATCACTGTGGACCCTGTCCCCGCCTCACTTGAAGAGAATGCAATCAATGCTCTCTGCCTTACGTGTTTAACAGAGTATGTTCCTATGCCTCTTGACAGCTCCACCTTGAGTCCCCCAAGTCTCCCTCTTCTCCCTTGAATGCAAATGGCATCACTTCCTATTTGGGCATCTACTGTTTTTATCTTGTCTAGAACAGTGACCATTGTCCCTGCACCCACCAGTTCTTTAAGATGTTCTTGCTCCTCACTGTCAAGATGGAAACTTTCATTTTATTACAGGTTCTACCCCCACCTGGCCCAAGCTGAACCAATTATATCCTTTCTTGGGATTTTTAAACTTAAAATCAAAGAGAGAACAAGGCTTGGTTCCGGCAGTGAACACTGTGCGCACGGTGAGGAGAGAGGCTCTGAAAGTTTCAGGGGCTGTGTTCCTGTGTTTCTTGCCACGGGGAAGACACCCCAGTAGGAAAGTACTGAGCTCACATGCAGAGAGGGGCAGAGAGAAAGCTAAGGAGTGAGTGCTGGCAGCATTGGAGTCAGTAGCACCGCATATCCTACTGTACCCTTGCCTTTCCAACACACGAGTTACATGACTCATTATGCATGCCTACGCTAGATGAAACTGGGTTTTTTGGTCACTTGTACTAAGTAATATAGAAATGCAATAGAGAGAGTAATATCAAGAGTCCGCTTGTGCAAGGCTTCTTGGGTTTGGCTCTGGGAAAATTGAAAGATTAAAAAAAAAAAAAGTAATATAGAAACCCATTGAGCTAGTACCTATGATTTAGGTAGATTCATTTCAGTGCATTTTATTCATTCGGTAAGCGTTATTGAATACCTGCTATTCAATTCAGTATACATGTATTGAATGTCTACTGTTTCAACGTCCACTGGGCCCAGATGAGGTATACGGAGGTACTAAGCTTACAGCGTAGTGGGAGGTGGGGGAAGATGCATTCATAGAATAAATAACTACAATAGAAGGTGGTGCTATAGTTATTCTTTTTAACATATTTATTCAGTACCTACTATGTGCTAGGTAGTACTTTTTCATTTTAATTTTTTATATATATTTTTAAGACTAGTCAAGTGCACTAGTGAGAAGGGGGAAAGTAGTAGAACCGTCTGTAACCATCTGTTCCATCTGTAACTGACTGTGAACAATCGAGTGAGATAACTCACTGCCTTTGGACCAGACATAGGCAGTACGTGTTAAAAGATGAAATATTAAAATACTTCTCTGGCAATTCCAGGGACTGATTACTTGGATAAGAATATTAGAAGGGTCCGGGCATGGTGGCTCATGCCTATAATCCTAGCACTCTGGGAGGCGGCAGCAGGCGGATTGTTTGAGCTCAGGAGTTCGAGACCAGCCTGAACAAGAGCGAGACCCCGTCTCTACTAAAAATAGAAAGAAGTTAATTGGTCAACTAAAAATATATAGAAAAAATTAGCCAGGCATGGTGACACATGCCTGTAGTCCCATATATTTGGGAGGCTGAGGCAGGAGGATTGCTTAAGCCCAGGAGTTTGAGGTTGCTGTGAGCTAGGCTGATGTCACGGCACTCTAGCCTGGGCAACAGAGTGAGACTCTGCCTCAAAAAAAAAAAAAAAAAAAAAGCATATTAGAAGGCTCTAGGAAGGAGAAAATATTTGGAAGTACCTGAAAATCTTTGAAGAGCAAGCTGTAGACTGTTTTGGGTGAGGGGCAGGAGTGGAGCGGGGCAGGGAGGGGCAGGATGGAAGGAAAGTGTGGAGGTAGAAAGAACAGAGAGGACAGGCTGGGAGGTGGTTTGGGTTCCGTCTGTGGAGGACCCTGAGTGGCCTCAGTGGGTCTGTGCTCAGCAAGCTGGCTGTGACTCCATGTGTAGGGTATATCGGAAGCCGAGAGACGGTGGGAGGGACAATCTAAGTGCAGTGTAACGCTGGGCAAGTTCATAGAACACAGTCATATATAACATAGTCCCTGCCTTCCAGAAGCCTCTGAGCTAGCGTGGAGACACATAAAGCGGATAATAACAGAAGGAAGTACATGATTAAGTCTAAAACTTGGATCCCGGTGAAAAACCCAATGAAAGCATAGCAAAAGGGAAGCTGAAGAGACAGGCTGGAGCCTTTGAGGAAGGCTTCTTGGGGTTGGCGGACTGCCTCTGGCCTTTGAAATTCTTCCCAGTGTCTTTCTTTCCACTGTCCTGCAGAGCAGTCCTGGTGAGGGCTGAAGGCAGGGCATTTATCCAAGTAACTTCTGCCTCCAAGCCCTTTGTCTGTTCTTATCATGCATAACCCAGGGCAAAGGTTCTGATGGGGAAGAAACAGGATCCAGGAAGACAGCTTGGGAAAGAGAATTTAGCTGCAGGTTGGCCCCAAAGGCTGGGTGAGCACCCGCTGGGTGCTGGGGTAAGAATGCTAGGCAGAGATACCAAGGCAGAAGTCCGTGGACTTGGCCCAGGCCCCTGGGAACCCAGATGGCCGGGGTTGACCCTCCAGGACATTCTCATCTACAATCAAAACAGGTGATTCTCAAATCCAGAGTGAGGACTGCTTCAGGAATCAGGCAGAGGACTCTGCTCTAGGAAGACAATAATGATGTCAGCTTGGGGGATCTAAGGAAGATAAGGAGGATACTTCTGGCTGTATTCGTAAGAGCAATAAGCAAATAGCAGCTGCTATCTCAGCAGCAGTAGCAACAGCAAGCTGGGCCTATTTCTCCCCTGCAGGAACAGTGCTGGGCCCTACACCAGGAGGCCTGACTCCGGGCTCACCTCTTGCTGAGTGTGGGTGGTCATCACAACAAGCAACAGTTCCGTTTTTCCCACTTCCTGGGATTCCTGTGGAGAGGACTGGATGGAACCACCTTCACTGAGATCATTAGAAAGTGTGTCTGAACCTGCAAGGGTGGAATGAAGAATTAAATCAAAGGACACTTTCTCTGCTGAGCTCGAGGAGCCGGTCTCAGAGGACCACCTAGTCACTGCACTGCAGAGGTCTTTATGGCTCAACTTTTGTTTATTGGGGTTTTGTTCTTTGTGTATTGCTGGCTTCATGCTCTGATTCTGGCAATAATGAGGGTTAGTGGGGGAGGTGCCGAGAGTTCCATTTTACTCTGCAATCTCAGGCAGATGTCCTGTTGGAGGAAGGTTAAGCCAGGCAGGGGAGCATGTGTTTGTTCTCAGGAAGAACCTGTGTGCCGCCGGGCTGTGTGCTCCTGGAGGGACCGGACTGTCTATTCCTCATCTTCGTGTCCCAGTGACTAGCACATCAAGACAATCTGGTGCATGCTGTTAAATGAAGGAGTGCAGAATTTGACATGGGAAAACCCAAAATAGAGGAGGTGAAGGTCAGAAACATCTTTTTGATTCAGGGCTGCTGATGAGATGCAGAATTAGTTTGATTTACGTGGGAGCGTATTTTGCTGTCCTAATTTCATTCTGGTTCAATAGTTTTGGAAGCTGCAGTGGTTTGGCTTTAATTTCACTTTGAACTCATTAACTAGGTGTTTGTTTGTTGTTGTTTTTTAACTGAAGTTTGGGTCATGATTTGTTTTTCTAACAAAATATTTGTCTCCCATTTGTTTCAGGGTACAGCAAATGAGTGCCATTTAAAAATAGTTTTTGGTTAATGGTTGTGCTCAGTGGAGGAAGTGAGTGTGGAGTGAAGAGAACAAGTGACGATTTTTAAATTTAATTTTGAATACTAATTAGAGTGTCAGCTTTGCCCTAAGTACTCATTAAGTTTTAAAAGAAGATCAAAGGAAACTCAATTGGAAGGATACTTTCCGGCCCCATGCTAGACTGGAAGAATTTACAACCCGTCCCATCTCAGACGCTCCCCTCTTCCAGAGCCTTCAATAGTTCTGTTGTGTTTGCACAGTACTTTGCGGTTCACAATGTGCTCTTTCTACATAGAGTATTTAATTTGGTCCCTGTAATAGTCCCATAGGATAGGAAGAATAGGGCATGAGTTATTATTCCCATTTTATAGTTGGGGGAAACTGAGGCTCAGAAAGGTTGACTAAATTGTTTGGTATCACACATTTCATGGCAGGAAGATGACAGAAGTCCTCTGATTGCTGGCCCAAGGCTCCTCCCCTCACCTTGAGCTGACAGGCTTTCTTACCCTCCCCGCCCCAGGCCAATTCTTCAAACTCCAGGATCCATAGATTTGGGAGTACTGGGGACAGTGGCCTTGGCTGGGAGGGGCTGCTGGAAAGGGGGGTGGCAGTGGAACCTGTTTGCATTCCAGGAAATGAATTTCAGCCTTTCTGGTTCTCTCACACTGGAGCCTGGATTCCAGAAATTCCCTTTCCCTTCGCTTCTCACCTGGGGGAGACCACAGAAGGAGGCTCTCCCAGAAACCTAGAGTGGAATTTGCTTTTTAGGGGAGGCTCAGGCCAGATCTAGCCACCCTCAGTCTCTCCATTACCTGAGCAGCTCCTTGCCCGTCTTTGCGACCCCTTCCAAACACATGGTGAACCCAAGGCTTGCCAGGCTCAGGTTGTGTGCTTACCTTCCAGCCACTCATCCAACTACTATTGAGCCTTACTACGTGCCAAATAAGGAACAAGCCACTTTACTTGCATTTACTGCCTTTCACTTTCGAAGTCCTGAGAAGTAGGTGTCATTAGGCCAACTCCAGGAGAAATGAAACCCAGAGAGGACTGATAACAGTAAGAGAGAGAGTGGTGCCCAGATAGACCCAACCCTGGGCAGGGGGAAGGAGAGGTCTTAAATGTCCGTCAAGGCTCTGTCCATCTCACTCATCTAACAGCTTCCAGAAGGCAGGAATGGAGGACCGCGGGCATGCCTGTGCCCACTGCAGAGGCTCTTAGTCAAGGGGGGAGGAGGGAAGAAGATAACCATTCTTGTATTTAACCTGGGGAGTGGGTAGGCTGGGGAGATGGGGAGCATGGTAATGGGGGCAGACCCAAAAGTGAACAGAAGGATCATGAGAGCTGCAGTGGGTAAATGTTTAAAAATTTTGCTCACTACTCAACAACTGTCTGCCCTGCTCTGCTGCTGACTCCTCTGAGCCTCACCAGACCTCTAGAGAAGGAGCACCCAGCCCCCTGCCCCGCCACCTCCCATGGTCTGGTCTATTAGAAGCGAGCAAATTCTTCAGCAGCTCTACCTTAGTCCTTATTGCAGATTCTGTTGGGGCACCCCCCACAAACAAAAAAAGGACAGGGACTGAGATCCGAGGCATTTTAAGGCTTTTGCCAAGTCTTCCCCAGCACCTGACTCCAGACTGACGTTTGTGGCCCGGAGCTCTATCTTGGGGGTCCCTTTTGCTGCTGGAACTGAGTGAGAGGTGGCTGCTGGAGCAGTCCGGCTTCATCTGCCTTCTTAGTGTCTTCGGGGATTTGGTGGTTGATAGTGGGGAGAAGGTCTGTAGACAGGAAAAGCTAATCCTGTTGTGTTTTGTAGTGGGGTGTGGCTTGTCTGCTAGTGGCCACAGGCAATGTTTATCTTTGGTTTGCTGAGAGGCCTTTGCAAATGCATAATTTCTCTAGGCCCCCATAGGTTCCCCGTATCTGTGGCATCGGGGGACGGTTGGGGGATGCAATGAGGTGCCTTTCCTATGGTGGTGTGCAACTTGGCTGCTTGATCCGAGGGGAAGGCTGAGGGCAGCACCTTGAGCCAAGGTCCTTGGGTAGGTCAGAAATATGGAGGTACATTCTGAAATGGTGGGCTCCTCTGACAAGCAGGGACCTCTGGAGGTCATGTGGTTCTCCCTTTCCACACTCCAGGCAGGAGTGCTCTTGCTGCTACCTGAACAGCAGCTAATTCCGAATCCAGACAGATTTCTGGAAAAGATGATGCCATAGCTTTGCGGGGACATACTCTTTCCCAGTGGGCCACTCCCGACGTCTCTATGAGGCCCAGGCTTCCATTCCCGCATCTTCCATGGATCGTGGAGGCTGCAGCAAACCCTGTGGCCCATCATGACTGGACCACCTGCTTCAGGACCATAGGGTGCCACTCACCACCAGAGGTCACAGTGCCCAAGCTGTAATTGAGGGCATCGAGCTGTAACTTCTGCCTGGTAATTACCCAAGTGAAGTCAGCATGGTGATACCGTGATATCATCTCCATGCGATAATCAGGCCTATAATAACCAACATATTGTGCTTCTTGCGTGATAAAGGCTGAGGAATTGCAGTCACAAAGTAACTGTGGCTCAGATCCACTTGTGCGATAGTTTCTTGAGACTCAGTTCATGTGTTACCTCCCCTCAGAAGCCTCCCTATTCCTATTCCTAAACTCAGGTTAGGAGCCCTTCAGGGCTTCCAACGTGTTTGGAATTAACCTCTGTTAAGTGCTTGCTGTGTACCATGACGCCTGTCTGTTGTTGTGCCTCATGCCCACCAGACTCCAGACTCCTGGAGGGCAAAGGCATCCTACTCATTTTTGTATCTCCAGCAGCTGGCAGGGTCCCTGGCATAACAGGTGCCTAATAGTGATCACAGCAAGAATGAAAGACTGAACACGTGAATGAACATAAAGTGCTATTGGTGCTTGAGAGTCAGCGGTCATCACAGTAAAGAATATTCTAAAGAACTAATAGAATTTCAGAGGCAGGCAGGCCAAGAACCTGTTCCCTGGAGGCCTTTGAGAAGCAGCAACATGCCATCTGCCTGGTGTGCGCTAACCTTGGGTTCTGCAAGACCTGGGGACAGGGCTGTGGGTCTTTGACTCCCTTGGAAGCCACAGACCCCAAGCAAGGAAGTAAACAGAGGGTCAGTGACTCTCCCTCTAGGACCCCACCTTCCTTCCTCCCCCGTTTCCAGGCGCCTGTGACATGACAAATGTTGAAATGCTCATAAACCTTTGAGACAGGAAGTCCTGGTGGCATACATACCCACCATCGATCATACACTTTCAAAGTGTCAGGTACTGTGCTGAAGGTTTTGGTTACGCTATTGTATTTGAACCTCATGACACCTCGAGGGGTACTATTATTGTCATTTTATAGATTCAATCACCAGCTTCCAATCCACATTTTCTGTTCCTTCTCTCAGGTTTCCATTCCTTCCATCCCAGCCCGTGGCCAGGGATATTTCTCTCGTCTTCCCCTGTCACACCAGAAACAAAACCTTCTCTGTCTAGCACCAAAGTTACCTCAGCCTTCATCCCAAAAATCTCAACCCCAAGTCATCAGGCCTCCTGAATTATGAAAACTAGAAGTTTGGGGTTTTTTTTCCTATTTTTATTTTTTTTTAAATTTTGATAGTTTGGGGGGTCTTCCTGTGAAGACTGGAAAAACTGCTAGACACATTGTAAAAGAGCTGTAGCACTTCAAGTAATTTCTACCTCTTTTGGACACCCAGGAGAGGTGACTGTTTTTGGCTAAACAGTCTTCTTTTTTTTTAACTTTATTTTTAAAGTTTTAGAATTGATACATAATAGTTGTATGTATTTGGGGGGAATGTGATATTTTGATATCTATATACAATGTGTAATGATCAAATCAGGGTCATTGAGCTATCCATTACCACAAACATTTATCTTTTCTTTGTGTTGGGATCATTATGATTCTTCTCTTTAAGCTATTTTGAAATATACAATAAATTATTAACTGTGATTTCCCTACTGTGCTATTGAACAGTAGAACTTATTCCTTCTGTCTAACTGTATCTTCATTTTTCTTGAATTCACAGTGTTTCCCTAATGCTTTATGGATAGATCAATGCACTGACTTCATGCCAGGCTCTGTTTGAAGACTGGGAGACAAAGGTGGATAAGATTGAGCTCTGGTTCTTGGAGAGCCAAGAATTTGTCAGAAATTTTTCATGTCAGGCCAAGCAAAGTGGCTCAGATTTGTAATCCCAGCACTTGGGAAGCTGAGGTAGGAGGATGGCTGGAGGCCAGGAGTTTGAGACCAGCCTGAGCAACCGGCAGGCATGGTGGTACAAGGTGCACACCTGTAGTCCAAGCCACTTGGGAGGCTGAGGCAGGAGAATTGATTGAGCTCATGAGTTCGAGGCTACAGTGATCTATGATCGTGTCACTGCACTCCATTTTGGGTGACAGAGAGAGAGCCTATCTTTCAAAAAAAAAAAGGAGAAAATTAAAAAAGAAATTTATCATGTCATCCATCTATTTGAGTGTTCACCTAACCCCGACACATACTTTAGTGATTGATTGGGTACCACTGATTCAAGACAGGCTCTGTGGTGGTCATCTGTAGTCTTGTCTGCGTCTGGTAGCAGCACTCTGATTTTTAGAAAAAATCACTGCTCTCTCGTGCTAAGAATGAGCAGTTTGGGAGCAGTTGACTCCACCCCTGGCTCCAGGAATGTGCACATAACTCAAACCAGGCAATGAGACTCAATTCAGGGTCCTTAGTTGAAACTACCACCAGTAGAACTGAAACCAGTGGTGTATACGCCTGGAGTTGCTGGGGGCCGCCTTGCCAACACCTGCCTGAGAGTGGAGTCACCGTAGAGGGAAGTCCAGCAATGAGTAGAGGAGAAATCAGTCCTGACCACATCCTGTGAGCTCTGTACGTAGCTGGGCTTGATACACACATGAATTTTGCTCAAGCCAGTTACATTTGGGTTTCTTTTAATTGCAATGGAAAAAATCTTGACCGCTATTAGACCCAAGGCCCATATTCGTTTTTTTTAAAAAAAAAGTTGCCTCTTCCCACTAGCTCAGGGAACAGGAATGAACTTCTCTTCCTCCCCATATCTCCTGTTATACACTGACCCTTTTTTTAAATCTCCAGACATGATTGTCCTGAGAGCACCATGCAGGTGAGGCCCTGGAGGGACCCGTGGCAAAAGGATGTGCCTGATGAGCCCTCAGTTGGGATCACCCCAGGCTGCAGCTCATCTCAGGAACAGCCCTGAGGTTGTTAGTTCCCCAGCTTGGGCGAGGGAGTGGCTGTTGGTTGATGGGTTGGTCTCATGGGCAATTGACATCCTCCCAGGAAGAAGTTGTCCAGCCCTGTGCCTTCTGTTTCTTGAGACCCAGGTAACTATCCTTTTTGCCTCAAAACTCTGGGATACTTGGGGGCCTTGCTCCTGTCCTGTTTTATGCAAAGCCCCCCACCATTCAGAGAACCAGTGGGGTGTGTGTGTGTGTGTGTGTGTGATTTTTACCCACAAGAGCAAAGGGGCCTGGAATTCAGCAGGTATTAGTATCGAATCTAAAGGTCACACTTTAGATAGGTCACACTGTCAGGGGATTTCTCTACTTACAAGATACTGAGAATTACATTAGACAACAGAATCCTACTTCTATGGTGTACTGCAGATCGATTTGTCAGTCACTCTTTCTGTTCGTTCCCTTCCTTTGTCTTCCCTAGTTCCTCCACCCATCTTGGCTTCTGGCCAGCTCCAGTTTTGTTACTTTTGCATTTTTTTGTTAGGTTAAATTTTACCATTCCAAAAGAGAGCTCCAGTTTTTTAATTACCACTGAGAGAAGCAAGGCTTGCACGAATTACCTCTGAGGTATTCTTCCCTCTGGCTTTCTCCTCTTTACCTGCAGATTCTGAAGGTAGGATGAGAGGAAGAACACCCTAACCAGGCATTTACCTGCAGGAGGGAGGCTGAAGACTATCCCAATCCCGGAATGGTGGGGCAGCCAGGCCTGCCAGGCTCCGTTGTCCCCTCTGAGAGCCCTTAACAATCAGAGGGGGAACCACGCAGTTCAGTCCCTGGCTTGGTTGTGGCCCAGTCCACAGGTGCCTCCCCAGGGCTTGACAGGACCTTGCCTGGGGCCCTTCTGCAGCTGAACGGGTTCCTGGCATGGCTGCCCCATGGGTTGCTGGCTGCCATGCCCTGTTAGGCTGACTAGAGGCACAGCACCACGGACTTCCACATTCGCACAGAGACACTTGTGTTCTCTCGGATTCTATTCCTAGCCCAACTGAGGTTTGCCCTAGTCCCAGCCTCTGTAGCTGCAGGGCTGCTTCTGCATTGGTATCTCAGTCTGGATCCACCTGGTTATTTCCCTTCCTAAAGGCCCCAGCCACCTTGAACTAGATCATTGTCATGGAAAACAGTAAAGTCAAGGAAGGAAAAGCTTCTGGGCCTCTCTGCAGAGTACTTGCCTTGGGTATGGCTATGGCGGTGGAAGGCTCAGTCACCCCAGCTCTTCTCAGGCCTGATTGGCCAGGCCATAGAGCAGCAGTGGTGGCCCAGGCTCTGTAGTCTGGCCTCTAAGCCCCCAGCCCATCAGCCCAATGCTTTAACTAAGCTAGCCTCATTCATTCATTCTACATTCATTCATTCTGTAGTCATTTCTACATTCAGAATATAAGCAGCTTTAGCATCAAATATGTATGTGGCTTTGTACTAGCTGCAGGAAGAGTCATGAAAATGCTATGGTAGAGTTGGGTGTAAAAACTTACACCCATGAAGAATTAACCAGCAACATAATAAAACAAGACATGAATGACATGAGAATGTCCCAGAATGGTCTGTGGTTTGCTGTTGAGTGGATCAGAAGAGAAGTACTGTGGGTGTTCAGAGGGGGGTGAGAGGCCTGGGGGCTGGCATTGTCAGGGAGTGTCCATTGGGAGTTGATATAAGTCTTGAAGATTTCAAGGATCTGAACCAGGCAGGTCTGGCCTCCCAGGGAATGGCTGGAACCGAGGCAGCGAGGCCTGAGCTTCTGGGGGATCAGTCCCCCAAAGGAAAAAAAAATGAAGCCGAGGGTTCCTGTTGGGGGCAGGGTAAGATGAAGAAAGAGTGGGACTCTTCTTCCAACATCTTTGGGGAAAATCAAGAATTTGGCTATCAAAATAATAAATGCCATTGATTGCTGAAGTTCTTTATACAGATTAACTTATTTAATCCTTAAAACCACCCTATGACATAAGCACTGTTACTATTTCCCATTTTTAAAGATAAGGAAGCTGAGACTCAGAGAGCTGAAGGCCCCAGAGCTATGTCAGGATTTGAACCTGCGTTCTGTCAAAATACTTGCTTTTTTCATTGTGCCACGCTGCCCACCCCACCCAACCCCACCGCACCCCACCCCACCCTGGGCCCTCTTTCCTGTGGGTCCTGGTGACTCATACTCTTTCTTGGCAGACGTTGTGGTTTTCAGACATTGTGGTTTTTGATAACTGGGTAGATGAGGTCATCCTGTTGTTGTCGCTCTTTGGCCGCACCCCCGGGCCCCAGTCCTCAGGCTCCTGGTTGCTGGTGCTGGAGCAGGAGCTCTGGAGCTAATGTTGGTCTTTTCATTTTTTGTTTTGGTTTTATAGTGTCTTTGAGAGGACAATGGGTGGCTCCCCAGGGGCTGAGCCAAGCCCATTTAAATTATATGCTCAGTGTTTTCTAACTAACGCTGGTTCTTGTACACCAAGGGCAGTGTTCTTATCTTAGTGCTCCCCACTCTCACAGTACTTGGGGCAGATTTCATCTCCCCTTTCTGTTTGAAGCTGTAAGCTGGATGTGTCAGCAGCCTAATCCTGCATCCCACAGTACTCACCTTTCCTGGGTGCCCTCCTGGCCCGGGTGAGTGTGACGCACTCACCTGCCGGCTGTCAGCGGCAGGCTCCCAGAATTCCCAGGGTGGATGTGCAATTAGGCTCACACTGTGCCTGTTGGGGGGGAGGGGGAGCCTGTCCTGGGAAGTAGGACTAAGGAAAAGAGGAGAGGAAAAGGGGAAGAGCAAATGTGTACTGAGTCATTTCTACAAGCTTGGCACAGTGCCTCACACATCTAGTCCTGTGTCACTTAAAAATGGGAATATGCTCTGAGAAATGCATCATAGGCGATTTTGTCATTGTGCAAACATCATAGGGTGTGCTTACGCAAACCTAGATGGAATAGCCTTCTACACACCCGCCTATATGCTGCAGCCTATCTCCTGGGCTGCAAACCTATACGGTATGTTACTGTATGAACACCATAGGCAATTATAACACAATGGCAAGTATTGGTTCATCTAAATATATCTAAATGCAGAAAAGGTACAGTAGAAATATGGTATTAGAATCTTATGTGACCACTGTCATATATGCAGTCTGTTGTTGGCTGAAATGTTACGCAGTGCGTGACAGTATCTTAAAGTTTAATCACAGCAACATAATTGCAGTACTGTTTGCCTCATTTTGTAGTAGAGAAAACTGATGCTCTCAGAGATTGAAGTAACCTGCCCATCGCGGGCAGGGCTGGGATTGGCACCAGGTCAACTTGGGGAAGTTATTGTTTTGAACTCGTTCCTCTAAGCAACAGGGCATCACTGAAGGACCCAGCAGGAAAGCGAGAGTCCAAAGCAGTATTTCAGGGAGACTAATCTGACAGCTGGGTGCAAGGGCGGCCTTGCAAAAACAACAGGAAAACACCTAATCCTACAACTTCCCCCATAACAGTTAAAGATCAGTCCTGTGAGTTCTCTTGCTAACAGGTACCCTGCAGAGTTCTGTGTTGTTGAAAGGATGGAAAAGAGATGTAAATCTCTCTCTTTCAAAATTGTTTTTTGAGGATCTGCTTTTACAGAGTTCCTGAGTAAACAGCAGAAGAACCAGCTACAACCTCAACCGTATCTCGAGGACAGAGTCACGTCTCCTGTGATGATCCCTTCTCCAAGGAAAGGCAGGACACCACATCTTGGACTTTGACATCCTTGCAGTTTTGTTACCTACCTGCTGCCGCTTTTGTTATCAACTAACAGCCATCACTAGTTTTTCTCTTTGTCCCCCTTAAAATCAGCGAGTCACTTGGCATTGATGCTGGCACCCCCTTCTCTTTCTTTGGGATGCCCGCCGTGTCCCTGCTCTGTTCCCCCTTCCCTTCTCTTTCTCTGTCTCCCTCTCTCTTTCTCTCTTTCACTCTCTCACTCTCTCTATCCTTCTGAGAAGATAAAATAAACTTTTTTTACTTTTATACCCTAATTTCTGCACGAGAAATCTTTCTGCATCCGCGCCGTGAACACCTGCTGGGCTTTCCACCCTAACACTGTGGATATGACAGAAACAAGGGAACCTATTAGGACATTACTGCAACAATATCAGCTTGAGACTCCTCCAGGAGGATGGCAGAAGCAGAAAGGGGGGCCAGTTGCAAGAGACACTGAGAAGCAGAGATTAGCAGCCCTTGGGTAGACCCAGACATTGCAAAGAAACACTTCCTTTTACTTTTAAAAAAATATAAAAATTTGGCTGGGCACGGTGGCTCATGCCTATAATCCTAGCACTCTGGGAGGCCAAGGCGGGCGGATTGCTCAAATTCAGGAGTTCGAAACCAGCGTGAGCAAGAGCGAGACCCCATCTCTACTAAAAATAGAAAGAAATAACTGGCCAACTAAAAATATATAGAAAAAATTAGCCAGGCACGGTGGCACACATCCTGTAGTCCCAGCTACTTGGGAGGCTGAGGCAGAAGGATTGCCTGAGCCCAGGAGTTAGAGGTTGCTGTGAGACTCTAGCCCGGGCAACAGAGTAAGACTCTGTCTCAAAAAAAAAAAAAATTTTTTTTTAAATTTAATTTTTTTTATGGACAGGGTCTTGCTTTGATGCCCAGGCTGGAATGTAGTGTTGTCATCATAGTTCACTGCAGCCTTGAACTCCTGGGCTCAAGGGATCCTCCAGCCTCAGCCTCCTGAGTAGCTAGAACTACAGGTGCATGCCACCATTCCCAGCTGATTTTTTTTAATTTTTTTGCTAGAGATGGGGTTTCGCTGTAATGTCCAGGCTGGTCTCGAACTCCTGGCCTCAAGTGATCCTCCCGCCTCAGCCTCCCAAAGTGCTGGGATTATAGGTGTGAGCCACTATACCCAGCCCCTTCTTTTTTCTCATAATTCAAGGTCCCACCCAGTGTTAGTAGCCTATGTCAGAGACAAGGCCTAGTTGTCATTTCCGCTCAAGTCAGTTATCGAAGGGACAGAGAAGGCAGGGAACGTGTGTGGTGAGAGCGTGCCTTGCTCTGCTTTTTGGCAGGCTGGGTTAGGTTGCCTGCTCTCCCAGGGCAAGGCCTCAGCCTGTGGAAGATCTGTCTACCCAGCCTGGGAGACCACATTCTGTGTGCTCAATAAATGGTAATTGGTGGTGGCCGCTCAGAAGCCTCTCTAAAATAGAGCATGAACAATCACCATTTATGAGCAATTCCTCTCCTCGGCCGGTGGAGGCAAACAGGTCTAATGACTCTGCCTTTCCTAATAGGGAAACTGAGGCTCACAGATTATATAGCTTTCCCACAGTCACCTGGAGAGCCAGAGGGCAGCGTTAGGGTTCAAAGGCATCATTCCCCACTTTGACCTGGAGTCCTGATTCTTCCCCCAGCTCATTTCTCATTGGTGTCAGAGACACAAGGGGAATTAATGATAAGCCTTTACTTGAGTAGGGTTGTTTACAGCTTACAAAACTGCTTCTCATCCTTTATCTCATTTGAGCCTCACAGCAACTGGGTATTATTATGCTCATTTTACAGATGAAGAAACTGAGGCCCAGAGAATTTGAAGCTATGGTCATTCAACTGTGAGTGAGAGAGCTAGAATTCAAAGTGAGGGTTTTTTTTGACTCCAAGTCCACGGCTCTTTCTAGGAGGCCATGAGAATAAGGAAGCAGATAAAAAATAGAATAGCAAAGGCAAGGAGCAGAAGGGTTCAGGGGAGGGCAGTGAATGCAGCATAGACGGTGCTGGAGGGCTTCAGCTGAAGCATAGTAAACGCCCTGGGCAGCAGAGTTGGCTCCCTAGAGGCCTGAGCTGCCGGGAAGCTGGTTTATCTACTTGGGGAGATAGCTCAGTTCCTCCGAGAGGCTGATGGGTTAAAGAGACGTCCTCTAGGAAAAAATCTTCCCTGTAATCCCAGCACCCTGGAAGGGTGAGGCAGAAGGATTGCTTGAGGCCAGCAGTTCGAGACCAGCCTGAGCAAGAGTGAGCCCGTCTCTACTAAAATACGAAAATTAGCCGGGCATGGTAGTGTGTGCCTGTAATCTCAGCTACTCAGGAGGCTGAGGCAGGAGGATTGCTCTAGCCTCAGGCTAGCATTACAGGCCCAGCCCATGGTGGTCTTATAATAGAGAGCTTGTGGGACTAGGTGTCCCAGTCCTGGGTTCTGGTTCTCGCCCTGTCACTGAGTATGTCCGGTGTATACACAGCATTTGCATGTAGTAGGCACTCACTACGTATCTAATGAGGGAGTGAGTGAATGAATGAAATAATTAGCTGTGACCTTGGGCAGATTGCTTTCCCTTTCTGAATCTTGGTTTCCGTATAGGCAAAATGGCGATTATAATGCTGGTCCTGTCTCCCACTCCCAGCCATCTTGAACCCTTAGGAGTGAATGAACAGATAGATGTGAATGATGTTTATACATCACAAAGGTTGGGGCCTACTCCAGGGACTAGACAGTAGCTGACATTTGAGTGCCCCCCCCACTCCTCCAACTGCTGCTCCTACACGCTGGCCAGGTTGGCTGTTTGGTCCATGCCACGCCCCACCCCTGTCCAGACCATTGCTATCCTCTCCCTTGAAATTTGATTGTCCCATGTCCCATACCTTCAGGGATCGGAGCTCTATATTAACATGCCAGTGATATTATAAAACTCTTTGCCCTGTATTAACACCTACTATGTGTTGAGCTTTGGATCATTACGTCTTTTAATCCTCACAACAGTCTCTGTGCAACTCACAGAGGTGAAGTGACCTGCCCCAGGTGACCGCAGCACTAAGTAGCAGAACTAGGATTCCAGCAGGGTCTTTGGTCCTGCGGCTGAGGTTCCTGACCTCCCAGCTGCAGATCCTTGGGCTGATGGCCCACCGGGTGCAGCAGGTGCATTCTAGACACTATAGCAGATGGTGAGAAACTTTGGGGAAAGGGTCTTTCAAGACTCCTCGGATCATGTCATGAGTCATGAGAACAACTGCTAACCCCATCTTCGGTTAGGAAGCCTCTGTCCTCAGGCTTCTGAAGATCCTAACCTGTGGCAGAGTCCCAACTCACTGTGCCCTCCTGGTTGCTGGTTACCTGGGCCCCAGATCCACCCACAGTCCCTTTTTCTCTTGAAGAGCTTGCCCATGTCTGGGGAGAACTCTCCAATGTACTCAGAGGTTCCCTTTCTGTCGACACTCAGCCGGGGCCTGGTGCGGTTAAGGAAGGAGATGGCTCAGTTACAAACTCATCCCAGCCGAGCCTCTTATGGAAATGCTGACAGACCCTTCCAGACTGGATGCCAGCTCCAGCATCAGCAGCCTTCCTAAAGCCCCAGCTCTGAGCTAAATATAGAGGCGGGAGGGAAGGTGGTATGGATTTGGGGGATGGGAAGGGACTAGGGAGGGGAGGGAGAAAGAAAGGAAGCAGGGGGAAGGCAGAAAAGAAGTTGAAGAAATGGGAGAAAATGAGAAGAGGCTCAGAAAAGAGTTGCAGGGAAAGTGAGATGAAAACAAAGGAGGGGCAGAGCAGCGAGTCCCGCTGGGAGAGGAAGGGCCTCTCAGCAGTTCTGTTTGTGGTGCAGGGTCTTGCATGGTGTGGGGAGCTGCAGTGACAAGAGAAGTGGCCCTGGGCTGGATTCCCATCTGGCCAACCTGCTGAAAGCCCTTGGTAACTGTTTAGCTGCTGGCATGGTTAGAACAGAGACAGCCACACCCTGCCTGCTGTCCCCACATCTTCATTAGGGGACCCCTGCTTCCACAGCTTCAGATACGTACTAGATACCTCCCAGAGGATGCAGAGGTAACGGGCAGGTTTCGGTGCTGAGCTGGAACCAAGTCAGGAGGGTCAGACCCGGCTGACCTGAACCTGGCTGGACTGATGGGGCATGGGAGCCCTGGAAGAGAGGAGGGGGTGGGGAAGCTCAGCACAGGGGAGGAGGGGCAGGAACTGGGGGCTGTCCTGCAGAGAGGTTTGGGAAATTCACTGCATTTTGGTCTGGAAACTAAAACTATGCAAGCATCATATGCAACTAGATTTGCTTTCATAGCAACTATGTTTGAGGCTACAGCTCTGGCCATTTTGGGATGTGGAGTGAGGCCCTGATCAGGACCCCTGGCTGTGTGGGGAGAAGGATGGGTTGGGGGGCCTGGAGGACAGGGAGAGGGCTGGGTGTGCTTTGCTGTGTGAGTCAGCAGCACTCAATAGCTGCTCAGCAAATATTTGTGGGTGCTGAGAGGCTGGAGAGCAGGAGATTGAATTCTCCTTTCTCGTAGGCTCTGGGAGGGAGAAGTGGACAAGGAAAGAGGGAAAGAAGGAAGCCGCTGGTGAGAGAATGGAGGAGAGAAATGAGCCTTGTCACCCTTCTCCTGGGCTCCACAAGAGCAGAACAGCTCCTGTCCCCCACGGGAAGATCAGCCAGTATTTATGAGTCTGGAGGGGGCTGTGCTGGAATATTCAGCTTTGCTCCCCTCCCCCCAGCTGGGGAGGGGGGTAGGGAGGAGCAGGTGGTGCTAGAAGGCTGCCTGTGCTTTCTTAAAGGGACAGGAGGCCCTGTTGGAGGCCTGTGCTGTCCAGCCGACAAGGGAGCTTTGGCAGATTCCAGTGAAAGCAAAGAGAGAAAACTGAGACCTATTGCGGGGAGAACGCCATGATGGGGCGGATTGTGAGACACCAGCTGAGTGCAGGAAGGAGTTTGGGGGTGTCTACACCTGGAATCCTCAGGGACATCTCCTCTGGGCTTTGCAAGTGCTGGCCCCACACAGCCAGTGAGACAGATGAAAGTTCACCTGACCAATGGGAACACACTTCAAGGATTAAAGGCTGGACTTTGGGAAATGTGTGGAGGTCTGGGTACAAGAGGAAAATGGAAATAAAAATGTCCCTATCCCCGGTCTGGGGGTCCAGAAACACCAAACGCTTAGCTCAGCCTCTCTCCGGGTGGGAAAGGAAATAACTGAGGGTCCCAGATGCCAGGGAAAGGAGCCAGGTAGAAAGGGGAGAGGATGAGGGTCTGAGGGTTAGAACGCAGTGGTTAGAGGGGTTGACGGGAAAGGCAGGGAGAAGAGAGAACAAAGCAATAGGTCCGTGGTAGGTGCTAGGGTAAAAGTGGGCCCAAGACCCCAGTGGGCGGGGAAAAGGCTGAGACATCAAGTGAGAAAGACAGAGCTCCTGTCTGGCAGGGAAAGAGACAGACCCACTAGCACTCTGGGAGGCCAAGGTGGGCAGATTGCTCAAGGTCAGGAGTTCGAAACCAGCCTGAGCAAGAGTGAGACCCCATCTCTACTATCGATAGAAAGAAATTCATTGGCCAACTAAAAATATATATAGAAAAATTAGCCAGGCATGGTGGCACATGCCTGTAGTCCCAGCTACTAGGGAGGCTGAGGCAGGAGGATCGCTTAAGCCCAGGAGTCTGAGGTTGCTGTGAGCTAGGCTGACGCCACAGCCGTCTAGTGCAGGTGACAGAGTGAGACTTTGTCTCAAAAAAAAAAAAAAAAAAGAGACACACCCAGAGGAAGGAGGAAAGCAGGGACTGGGAGAGAACAAGGGCAAACCCAAACTCCAGGCAGGCCAGGAGAGAGGAATGGGGAAGGGGGCGGGGAATGAGACCCTAGAATGAGAGCGCTGATGCTGATGAGGGAGGAAGAGCAGAGGTGGGAGGGCCGCCATGCCAGCAAAGGAGAGATTGTTGCTTTTCTTCTTCTCTTTCATTTTCCACCACTATCAATAATACATTCCCGAGGAGCCGCTTTTGCCAGCAATTAAAAAAGCATTTATGCTCCCAGAGAGAAATTGAAATGATTTCCTCCCACTTCCCTATGCTCTCTGGGCAACAGTCCCTAGCGATGATCTCCCCGTGGTGTGTAGTCCAAACCCGCAGGAGACAGGAGAGGGGCCGGGGAACATTCTCCACCCCCTTCCCCAGAGGCAGAATCTCTGAACATTTCATACCAGGCTCTGGTGTGGAGGTGGCTGTGTGGAGATGGGGATGCAGAAGCTGGGCATTTTAAAACCTTTCCTGATTGCCAGACCTCAGTGCGGAAGAAAGGGAGGCTGTCCGCCTCTTCAGCCTGCTGGCTGGAGGTGACCCTCGTGTCTCTTTGCTGAAGTACCAAGAATCTAGGAGGCTGGGCTGCGGGGGATACCTTCCAGAGTGACTCTCAATTCAGCAGACCTTTGCCAGGCAACTGCTGTGTCCCAGGACCTCTGACAGGTGGTGGGGTGTTCCAGAAACGAGTGAGACAGCTCTCAGGCTCCAGGAGCCTACTGCCTGGTGGGCAAAAGATGCACACACAAAGGATTAGGATACCAGGCAGAGGGTGGCAGATGGTGTAAGGAGGTGTTAGGAGTACAAGAAAGCAATGGAGAGAGGGAAGGATAAGGGAGAGGGACAGGTCAGTGGGAGAAGCTCCTCCCTAGGACAGGGAACAAGGGAAATGGTCATTGGTCCCTTTGGCAGTACCTCGTGAGCCAGGTTTTGTGCTGGGCTTTATCTACATTGTCTCTTTTACTTGAACCTTGCAGCTACTTCACAAGGAGGCAAGTACTTTAACAGACTGAGAAACCAGGAGTAAAGAGGTTATATAACTCGCTTGAGGTCACACAGTTGGGAAGTGACAGAGCGAGGATAAAAGGCACCAAGCTACTCTTTCCCTCAATCTATTCTGCCTCACGTTGGGAATGTCTAATTCCAGAGCCCATTTGCTCAGCAATTTCATGTCTAGACACTTACCCTACAGATGGCCTTGCACGTATGCAAGATGACATTATATAGAGTTTCTCATTGTCACATTCTTTTTAACATCAAAAGCTTAGAAACAGGCTGGGCACAGTGGCTCATGCCTGTAATCCTAGCACTCTGGGAGGCTGAGGCAGGCAGATCGCTCAAGGTCAGAAGTTCGAAACCAGCCTGAGCAAGAGCGAGACCCCGTCTCTACTAAAAATAGAAATTACTTGGCCAACTAAAAATAAATAAACAAATACATAAAAATTAGCCGGGCATGGTGGCGCATGCCTGTAGTCCCAGCTACTCCGGAGGCTGAGGCAGGAGGATCGCTTGAGCCCAGGAGTTTGAGGTTGCTGTGAGCTAGGCTGGAGCCACGGCACTCACTCTAGCCCAGGCAACAGAGCAACACTCTGTCTCAAAAAAAAAAAAAAAAAAGATTAGAAACAACCTAAACATCCATCACAGGAGACTGGTTAAATGGATTTGTAGACAATGGAGTACTCTGCAGTTATCAAGAGAAATGAAGAACACTTTTCATCTAGATATGGAATGATCCCCAGAACGCTTTGTTTAGTACAAAATGCAAGCACAGAGCCGTGTGTATAATATCCAGGCATTTGTTGAAAAGGGTGGGGAAGGAATGTTTATGCATAATTACTTAGTTTGCATAATGTATATACGGAAGGATATACAGGAAACAGAAAACACTGGTCACCTCTGGGAAGAAGGATTACATGTTTGGGGATCAAAGATGAGAGGAAGAGTTTTCATGAAATAGTCTTTTGTAACTTATGTGTTTTGAACTATTTAAATATAGGACCTATTAAAAATAAAGAAATAAAGTTAAAAATAAATTTCCGGGCCTGGGCGAGGTGCAGTCTACATGAGTAGAAAGCTGGGGACACTTGATGGGAAGCAGCGCAGTGGAGAGGTTGTTGAGCTGAGCTTCAGAAAGACCTGGGTTTGGATCTGCACACTGCCACTTGCTGGCTACAAGTCTTAGGACAAGTTTTCTAACCTTGTTGAGTCCCACTGGCTCATCTGTAAACAGGGACTCACTTTCCTCATGGGTAATTTCAGTGAGGAAGACATGTAATGACGTAGGTATGCGAGTAGCAGAGGGCCTCTGTGCCAAGTCCTCAGGATGTGGCAGCTGTAACCACCTGGGCCCCAGAAGAAACCAAGGGAAGGACGGCATGGGTGCTGCTCGCATCAGGCCAAGAGAGAAGAAGCCTTGCTGATTCTTGAAGGCCTCGGGGCCTCCCTGAGGGTGTCTGTGCTGCTGGATGGTCTGTGGTGGTGTCCGAGTTGCTGGCGGGTGGAGGAAAGAGTGCAGCTCCTCAGGCAGGGATGCCGCTCTGCAGTGGCATCCGTTTTGCCTGGACAGACCCAGCCACCATCAGGAGCTGCCACGCCCACCAAAAGTCCCCTGCACGGACTTAAGGCCATTTCAGTTTTCCCTTTTCATACACAGAGCTTTCAGTTGCCCTCTAAGACCTTCGTGCCCAACCCAAAGGAAGAGATACCTTCCTGGAGGTTCTAAGAGGGGTGGAGTGGTGTTGGGGTGACGTGGCAGACTGGAGTCAGGAGACCTGTGTCCACACTGGGAACTCCAGATCTATGACTTTATCTCTGACAGCCTCAGTTTCTTCATCTGCACAATGGAGATCCACCCATGTAGATCAACTGTATGGTGAAAGCACCGTGTTAGGGTGGAAGTGGGAAAGCTGTGGGAAGCTGCTTTTGTCGTCTCAGGATAGATTTCATACGAACATCGTGGAGACTGGTAAATGAGTAGACGAACCCTCACACCAGGTCCCTCAAACCAAAACAAGATTAGCGAGGGTTCGCAAAGGAACATGATGAGGGTATATAACAGGTGATGCTTCTACTGCTTGGGGAGCCTCAGGTGGGCAGGTGAGCAGTGGTGGGGGGTAGGCTGGCTGAGTGGTCAGCTGCAACGGCTTTTCTGGGCCTTTCCTTCATTCACAATCAGAAACGGGTGTCCCTTTGTTGGTTCTACTGGGAGAATCCAAGAAAAGATAAAATGTGAGTGGTCCCATCCTTGAGAAACTCTCAGATAGATGCGGAGGGCAGAGGTTATTCAGTTATTCAACAAACCCTTGTGAAAATGGCTGTGAAGATGCCCAGGATGGATTAGCCATGGTCCCTGCTCTCTTGCAGAGGCAGGGAAGAGACTGCTCAGCACAAGAGGCTATATTTTTACAATAGCAAATTACCATTGTGCCAGCTGATCATGTGAGAATAGAGGGAGTGTGGAGGATGAGCAGTCAGGGACAGGGAGGTTTAAGCAAGAAAGGCTTCCTGAGGAGGATGGAGCCTGTCAGTAGGACCAGAACCAAGGGGCCATGCTGGGAGGAGGTGGGTGACCCCTTAGAACGCTGGCAAGCAGATGTCCATTCAGGAGAGTGGCACATGATGAGCTGGAGGGCAGGGGGCTGCTGCCCGGCAGACTGGAGCTCTGGGGGCAGATTGCTCAGCTCTCCAGGACCTTCCCCAGCCAGGCTGCTGTGTTGCTGCCTGCACCCTGGGGGTGAATAAACTGCTTATCTTCTCCCCACAGCCTCACTCAGGGACTTTGCCTGACCCACCCCAGAGAAAACAGGAGCTGGGAAGCTCAGAGAGGGGTGGGAGCCGCCTCCACAATGAGAAGAGGGGTGTATGGCAGACCTGGCAGGCATTGAGGGCTGGAGTCTCGGGCTGTCCAGCTCCGGGCTCATGCTGCCCTCAGCCCAGCCTGAGACACCAGGCACTGGGGCTGGCGCAGCTTTTCACTTGCTTTGTGTCTGGGTCACACCCCCACGCTGGAGATGGCGACTCTCTGCTTCTGTCTGCTGGGCCTCCCTGTGGAAGCCAGGCCTGGTGGATCCACATGAATATTGATGTCTGCGCAGCCACCAGGCAGGGAGAGCGAGGCCGGCAGGAGCGGGAGCCCCATCGGGCAGCCCTGGATGGATGGAGTCCTGATGCGAGGGAGCTGGGGGAGGCCACAGGCGGCCAGGAGGGGCAGGAACCCCAGGGTGGAGAGTACCCACAGGTGATAAACACCAAATCCAGAACAGCAGTCACCTGTGGGGAGGAAGAGGAGAGTCAAAGGGGCGGACTTGCAAAAATAACCGGAAAATCCCCAATCCTACAACTGCCCCAGTCACAGTTACAGATCAGTCCTGTGAGTCCTCTCACTAACCGGGACCCTGCAGGAGTTCTGTTTTGCACAACTTCTGAAAAAGCTGCATGGACAGAAAAGAGATGTAGATCTCTCCCCTTCAAAATTGTTGTTTTGAGAATCTGCTTTTACAGAGTCCCTGAGTAAACAGCAGGAGAAGGAACTACAGCCTCAGCCATATCTCAAAGACAGAGTCACATCTCCTGTGATAATCCCTTCTCCAAGGAAGGCAGGACACCACGCCTCGGACTTTGACATCCTTGCAGTTTTGTTATCTACCTGCTGCCACTTTTCTTATCAACTGACAGCCAACACTAGTTTTTTCTCTTTGTCCCCCTTAAAATCAGCGAGACCCTTGGCTTCGCTGCTGGCACCCCCTGCTCTTTCTTTGGGATGCCCGCCGTCTCCCTGCTCTCTTCCCACCTTCCCTTCTCTCTCTCTCTCATACTCTCTCTGTCCTTCTAAAGGATAAAATAAACTTTTAACTGTTACAACTTTTTTTTTTCCGAGACAGAGTCTCACTCTGTTGCCCGAGCTAGAGTGCCGTGACATCAGCCTAGCTCACAGCAACCTGACACTCCTGGGCTCAAGTGATCCTCCTGCCTCAGCCTCCTGAGTAGCTGGTACTACAGGCATGCGCCACCATGCCCTGCTAATTTTTTCTATATATTTCTAGTTGGCCAATTAATTCCTTTCTGTTTTTTTTTTAGTAGAGACAGGGTCTTGCTCTTGCTCAGGCTGGTGTCAAACTCCTGACCTTGAGCGGTCCGCCCGCCTTGGCCTCCCAGAGTGCTAGGATTACAGGCGTGAGCCACCGCGCCTGGCCTAACTGTTACAACTTAATTTCTGCATGAGAAATCTTTCTCCACTGCACCATGAGCACCCACTAGCCTTTCCACCCTAACAGAGAGGGGGCAGGGTCTTCAGTGGTATTATCAGTGGTTTATTTAAACTAAGAAGGGCGTCAGTGTGTTCATATCATTCTTTGTGTCTTTGGATGTCTGCATAATTCATAACACAGTTTTGTCTAGTGAACTGAAGAGGTCATGGCTTCCTTCCCACAGCCTCTAGGCAAGAATCAGCAACTCACTGGACACTGGAGCTGCCCTAGTCTAAGTCTGAAGCCCAAAGCAAGGATTCCCAAGACCCCAGTGCAACCAGGGCCCCGTCCTGCTACCTGCCTTCCCCTGGCATGGTCAGGGGGCAGGTGATCTTACCCTAGTTGGGCTAACGAGTCCTGGCTGTGGGAGGAGGGGACACGGGCTCTGGGCAGCTGCTCTTGTAGCTTTCCTTCCGTCCTTCCCAGTGCCCTCTGCTCTGCTCACATAAGTCGTGTTCCTTCCACCCTCCTCACCGATCCCACTGCTGGGGACAGGCCTATGGAAGAGAAGTAGGCTCCAGACCACCTTCTCACTACCCTCTTTTCCTTGTTCATTCCCATCTTCCCCAAACAAATGCCCTGATGAAGGACCTGGGACTTAGAGCAGACTAAGAATTTCCCTAAGAAAATTCCCCTAACTGGGAGTTGATGGATCCAGATTAGGTGACCAAGAAAGAGGCTGAAACTCCCTCCTGTCCCCTGTCAGTAATTTGGACATGACCCTGGAGGAAAGGAACAGCTATTTCCATTTCAGAGGGATCCTGCCAGCCTGGGGATTCAAGACCAAGCTATCCAACATCTGAGGAAGGCCAGTGACCCGAGCCAGACTGTAAACTCGGTGGGGGCAGAGACCTCTTCTGTGATGGTGCTGGGCACATAGCAAGCACTCAATTAACGCTTGTACACTGCTGGGGGAAAATCAGCCCAGGTGAGAGCACTTTCACAGCAGAGAACAGCTGGGGAAGCGCAATCAAAGAGCACAAACTTTGGAATCAGACCTGGATTTGAATCTTAGCCCTGCTACATATTGGCTGTATGACCTGGGAGATGCCGCTCATCTCTCTGATCTGGGGTTCCCTGATCTGTGAAAAGGTATTAATAATAGTGCCTACCTCATCGGGATGACATAAGATTGAGTGATCTAATATATAGATCACTAGTCCATATGTAACAGGCACTGATCCTAAAATCCCCGGCCCCCATCCTGGACACTTCAATAATTCCTGAGAACACTTCTAGCAGCTGCTGGCAAGGAATGAAGTTCTTCTAGCTTCGTCTTTGTCCTAGTCTGTTTTTCTTGGTCTTCTGATTTCTCATTCTGTCATAGCTCCTTTTTTTTTTTGTTTTTTTGGTCAGTCTCTATTTTTCTCCCCTTTCTGTGGTTTTCTGTTATTACTTTTTTCCCCAAACCCACGTTCTGTCTGTCATCTTCCCCTCCACCTGCCCCCCCCCACCCCGTTCCTTTTCTCTGTTGCTCTGGTTTCTGACGCCTGCCCTCCAGGGCTCCCATCGGACTGCACTTCTCGCCTTGTGGCTCTGTTCCATGCTCCGCTGGCACAGGGTGACCCTCCTTTGGCAATTCAAGGAAATTGGCAAGAAGCATCTCCCACCTTCGAAACTGGATGGGAAGCTGCTCTCCACTCAGGCCGTGCTGACAGTTCAACAGTCTTTTCTGGGAAAGGCTCTTAGCTCTTGGAACCCAAAGGGCCCCAGCCCCATATCATTGTACCTATTTCCTGAGGGCCCTGGTCACCATCAGGATTCTCTGCAAACCAACAGCCTTGACACCTTGAAATTTACGTCATCTGGGTGAACTCCCTTTCTTTTTTCTTTTCTTTCTTTTTTTTTGAGACCGAGTCTTGCTCTATCACCTGGGCTAGCTCACAGCAACCTCAAACTCCTGGGCTCAAGCGATCCTCAGCCTCCCAAGTAGCTGGGACCTTAGGCACACACCATGACACCCAGCTAATTTTTCTATTTTTAGTAGAGACGGGTCTCGCTCTTGCTCAGGCTGATCTTGAACTCCTAAGCTCAAGCAATCCTCCTGCCTTGGATGCTAGGATTACAGGTGTGAGCCACTGCGCCTGGCCAGAATTTCCTTTTTTGAGTGCACTCCAAGGATAGAATTGTATGGGATCCTGGAAGGAGAGGTTGTTTGCAAGACCAGGAAGCCTCCAGCTAATAAGGGAGACACACTCTCATGAGTCAGACCTGACACCACACAGACAGCAAGCAGTAACAGAATGCAACATTCTCACTGTGCCGAGGAGCCATACCATTTAGATCAAAACATATTCAATCAGAGAAGACTTCTTGGAGGAGGTGAGTATGAGGCAGGGAATGGAAGGAGAAGTGCTGGGAGGGTACCCAGAGAGAGAACAGTGATCTGGTTCCCCTCAGAGCCGGCTAGGGTGAGGGTTCCTGGGGTGTATTGTGTTCAGGACTAAGGATCTAGTGTGACAGCCTGGAGCCAAGGGCCATCAGAGCGAACTGAGATTGTCTGGGAAGGGGCAGAGAGAAGACACGTTTCCCCAGACGGGATGTCAACCTGTCCACTAGTGGGATGTGCAGGGGCCAGAGCTGCAAATGCCCCTTCCTTCCTGGGAAAAATGCAAATGGTGCCAGTTACTCCCTCAGCCCTGGGCTCAGGCTAGACTGCTTTCTAGGAGGAGCCTGCCCTGCAGGAGGGAGGGCCAGGTGGCAAATTGCTGTATGATTTCATATGACTTCCTATTGTAAGGGTGGGGTTGGGGCACGGGGGTGTTCAGGATCTTACAATGCATCTCTGCTTTTATGAGTGTGCATCTTTGTATCTGGCAAACATGTGTTTTTGCAAATCTGTGTGAATGTGTGTGCGTTTACACAAGCCCCTGGGCCACACCCCTCTGGTTTTCATTAACAGCCTCTTTCTGGAATTCTCAGACTTTCCCTTTCACAGGCTGAGGCCCCATCAACCCTCCTGCTGAGCGGGGCAGGGACCAAGGGAGAGCCATGGCCTTGTTCTGCTCTGCTAGGGCCCTGGTAGTAGCCCCCTCTCCTCCGACCAACTCCAACCCAGGAAGAGCCAGGCCTGCAGGGGAGGAGGGAAAGAAGTCTAAGGATTAATTCACTGACGCTCATGCAACATGCATTTTTTAGAAATCTTCTTTTGTGTTGGGTGCTGTGGAAAGAGTTATGACATAGCAGGGAAGTCCTTATATCCAGCGTTTTCCTGGCTTTTCCTGAAATTATCTTTTTCCAGAGAAGCTCAGTAGCTAAAACTGGAATCCCCATTTCCCTGCCATTCTTCTCTTCTCATCCTTTCCTCCCTACCGCTGCAACAACCCAGGCTGGGGCTGGCAGAATAGGGTGGACCCTCAGGTTCCTTTAAGCACTTTGGAATGGGGGGGGGAATGGGTCACCCCTACAGCAAGCAGGGCAAACCAACCCCTAGCATCCCATGTCACTGGGGCTGTGGCTTCCCCGCTGTCTCTCTCAGAGAAGCACTTGTTTGCCCTGGATGAGAAGAATGGCCTGGGACAAGGTTCTGACCTGTTGCCTTTCTAGTGGCCCTCAGTTCTCTGCAGGCAGCAGCTTCAGAAAGCAGGTATCAGAGACCTGAAGCTGTTGCCATGAGTTTTTCATCTGTTCCCCTTGGAGAGGAGAACGGTGGCCAAGGGAACTGCTATCTGTGGGTTCTCAGCTGTGGGGTGGGGAATTGATGGCCCAGGAGCAGTGCTGGCCAGGGGAGCAAGCCTGGGTACTCATTTCTGCTTCTATCCTCTGCATTTTGTCCTCTGTCACTGTCCTGCACATTCTCCGTGGAAGAAGAGATGCTACCACATTTTATTTGCTATTTCTGGGGCCTTGTGTTATTGTTTTGTTTTGTTTTTGAGATGGAGTCTTGCTCTGTTGCCCAGGCTGGAGTGCAGTGGCATCATCATAGCTCACTGCAACCTCAAAGCCCTGCTTCAGCCTCCCAGAGTGCTAGGATTACAGCCTGTTTTGTGAATGTGCCCTGCTCTGTACCTGTTCACTCTCCCAGATTGGAAGTTTCCTGAGGGCAGGGGTGATGTCTCCCAAGCATGGAGCCCCCTAAGGGCCACTTCTCTCTTCCCTGTATCCCACCTTCTGTGCAGGGCTTGTACACGCTTTTGGCTGATTAGAAAACTTGCTTCCTGCTGTGAGCATAGAGTAAAATCATCAGACAGCTTCTTCCTCCAAAAACTTCCAGAGAAACCTCCAAAGCCCTTTGTGAAGAAGATCTACACGTCCTCCTAAGATGTCTGGGAAACCAGAGGACAAAAATCACCATTTTTCTCTATCAGAGTGGGGAACCCCTAAAAAAGCAAGCATTTTAGCCAAAAACACAAATCTGGGAGTTAGCAAAATTAGGATTCAGATGCATAGCCCTTTTCCTCCCATCCTCAGCTTGGCCCCCACTCCTATTTGGTGGGATTTTACCAAGTTGGAAAAAAAAAAAGCTCACTACATCAATAAGAGATACTGAAACAGCTCAACAAACCCTCGCTGGTAGTTTTATGAAGTCAGTTTGCTTGCTCCTGATGGTGAAGGACTCAGGTTGGCTGCACAGTGACACAGGCCAGACAAAGGGCTACACACATGCAGAAGAGAGTCGCTGCCCTGACCGAAAGCAGGTTTCTAAACATTTTCAAAGGGAGGTGAAGAAATAGCTTGAAAGGAGAAGTGGGGAGTGACGCCGAGGGGCAGGCAGGGAATGCTGGGGCAGGGTCTGTAGGCGTGATGGATGGGCTACAGCTGAGCCTAAGGGGGAAGCGATCACTCGCTGTTGAGACCAAGTGTCAGATAATAAAGCGAGGCAGCCAGCTAGAGCAGCACTGACACCTCGCATGGATCACAGACAGGCAGGCCTGGCATGCGAGGAGGGATGGGGACTCTCCCCAAAGCAGAGAGAAACAAAAAGACCTGGCCGAGTAGGGTAAGGAGGGCTGGGAGAGAAGGGGGTTGAGGTGTCTTTGGTCACCCAGTCTTCAGTTTCTGAGAGGGACAGTCCTCAGGCTGTGTAAGGGTAGGGGAGGTGCATGGGTGCTGCCGAGAGTGGGGAAGGGTGGAGCAGAAGGGGCAGAGACAGGCAGGAGCCCACTGGGAGCCGGGAAGGTGCAGGGGGAGGGTGAGGGGAGGCTTGCACCATGTCTTCCAGCTGCTGATTCAGCCCCTCGGGCGCTTGCCCCAGAGGAGTCTGCCCCTCACTTCTCCTTGTGTGTCCACCCTCACTCCCAGCTGAGGGCCATGGTGGGAGGTGCTGTCTAGGAATGGAAGAAGATGCATTTGCTGATTATTTGGAAGTGTTGTCTCCTCTCTCCCACCTCTCAAGCAAGCAAACTTCCTTCCCCATCTCCTGGCCACCCTCTTTCCTATGCTCACTTTGTCTTATTTTCCCTGGGATTGGAGACAACTGTTGCCTGCAGAGAACAGAACTTGGTAAGTGCTCAGAATTCCCCCAGGAGGCCAGTGTGTTTTGTGAGCTGGAGCTATTGTTATATCACATTAGAGTTTAAGCTTGCTGTTGTTGGTATCTTTAAAATCGATGGCAATACATAAAGGCTTCATCCAAATCAATGCCGGGATCTGCGGGTGCTAAGAGCCCGTGGGGGAGAGATCTGTTAGCAGTAAAGGCAGGGCAGACCAGGGCCTCGGCCCAAGATCAGAAGCCAGGACCCAGGGCAGGAACGGGAGGGGTCCTGGGCATCTCTTCTGATGCCAGCTGGAGGTGGGGCCCTCGGAACTGCAGCTACAGGAAAGCGGGCACTGGGGAGGCTGGGTGTGGCCACCTTATCCAACTCTTGTCTCAGCCACGTTCCTGGCCGAAGATGTGTTTCTCAAGGACATCCAAAGGAATGGACTGATCTGAATGAAAAGCCTAAATAGGGGTGAGAGAATGCCAAGGGATGTTACCCCTCCTTTCCCAACAGAGGGTAAGACGTGTAGCTCTCTGATCTGAAGACAGAAGGGTAGAGCAGAGTTCCTACAATTTGAATTTTTATGAATCTTATTACTATCGGTGATGTTATAAATGATTAATAAGGTGTTTGAATTGGAGGTAATGTCCAGTGGAGACAAGGAAGGAAGGCAGGAAAGAAGATTAATATTTGTTGCGTGCGGACATACAACATGCTTTCTGTTTGGAGCTGTAGCACACGGTTTCTTGTAGTTTAACCCAGACAGGCTGTGGTCTGAGTTTAACTCCTTGCCTCCCACAGCTGCTCGCTGTTTGCCTTCCCTCTCTCTGGGCCTTTGGGACTCAGGTGGGTGTTCCCTATGAACTTCTGTCCCCAGGGGCTGTCCTGGAGCCACAGCATCAAGAGAACAGGTTTTCAGAATCTCTCCGTCGTGTTGCGCGTTGACTCAAGCCACCAAGCTGGAATGGAGCAGACACTGAGCTGGAGACGGGTGGAACAGGCTTGGAGGAGGAGGTGAGCGGGGGGCACTTGATACTTCTGGTCGTCTTTCCCAATCAGCAGTGACCCTTGCTCTCGACAGACCCTTGGGGAAGGTGCTGGGCTGGAGTCCCAGCCTTGCCGACTCTTCTTCCCTCTCTGCCTGCTGCCCGGGAGGCTGGGCACTGAGCCCCGGCCCCGGCCCTGGCCCGGCCACTCCTCACTCACTTCTCTTCCCCAGTTCAGGGCTGCTTCTCAGGCCTCCACCGATTCTGACCTTCCGTAGTGAGCTGTGGAATGTGAGCTCCAGGAAAGCAAGGACTTCGCCTGTTTCGTACACAGCTGTGCCGGCATGTAGTAGGTAGTCAAGAAATAGTTATTGAATGTATCTCCTACTCTTCCTTCTTTCAGCGAGACACCTTTTTCTAGGAAGCCCACATTTCTCTGGCCTTGGACTTGCTCCTGGCAGCAGCGCGGAGAGCCAGGTGGGGAGGTGAGGGTCATGGCTATTCTTGCTCAGCCTCCTTGGGATTTTGTCTTCCCTGAGTCGCAGTAACCTGCTGAGGAAATACCGGCCTATCTTCCCTCAATAGCAGAGGGAGGTTGAGGAGAGGGTCCTTTTCAGCAAACTCTGAACATGGCCACTGGAGGCTGGTGTCTCAGAGTGCCAGGTCACAGGAAGAAGGGAGTGTGGCAGGTGGGGGAGGAGGCAGCCCTCACTTGTTGAGGAGGGGACAGAGGAGAAAGCGACCAAGGGAAGTCTGCCATCTTCAGTGGGAGTTTTAAGTTGTCACAAATAGATGTTTCCCCTTAACCCCACAAAATCTTTAGAAATGACTGGGCTGGGCTGTAGCAACCCCCTCCCCACCCCAGAGGCTCA
Organism: Lepilemur ruficaudatus; assembly: GCA_963574885.1. NCBI lineage: Eukaryota > Metazoa > Chordata > Mammalia > Primates > Lepilemuridae > Lepilemur > Lepilemur ruficaudatus. The sequence continues at coordinate 55,540 of CAUYRT010014072.1, forward strand.
GTCACCCACTGGGGAGTGGCCAGAGTCCTCTCACCCTCCCTGCCCAGGTCATGATTTGTGGAGCACGTTGAACCTCTAGGAGTCCAAGGATCCTGGGCAGGAAGAGTCCTCCAGGACCCTGTAGCCATCTCCCGCCACAGGCAAGCTGGCTGGGAGGGAGACAAGGCTCCCCAGGGTCATTCTGTTTTCTGGCTTCCTTTGCAAAGAATTCCCTGCCTGGCCTCCCTCTTTCCAGCCAGGGCAGGACTTGAGCAAGGTTAAAAGTCTGTGCCACCATGGAAGAGTGAGCCACTCCTGAACTGGGGAACCCTGGGTGCTTCATTATTCAGAGGGAGAGCCTGGAGTCTGGGCGCCAGGCTTTGGCACAGAACAACGCTTGGGGCCCAGTGCCAGCAGTATGGCAGAGGCGAGAGACTGGACTGGAATCTCTCCCTTTTGCTGATAGCAGGCTGGATTCCCCCTACAGATCTATAGGATCAGCCCTCCTTTGGGTGGGAAGAAGGCATGGCTGCCACCCTACCTGGTCTGCTGGAATTGTTGCCGCAGAAGGAAAATGTGCATACATTCTATTCTCTCTCTATGTCACCCATTTTATACCAAAATTCAGGGAACTAATTCTAGGTCTTGCAATTTCTCCATTCATTAATAGACAACCCCCTCACTTCACTCCTGGTCCCTCAGATAATCCAGCTCAGGACTCACGTGGGCAGGATGCTTCCATCATTTTTGCTTTTTCTGTTCTCCAGAGCAGCCCCCGAAAGGGCCCACAAGTTGGGAACTGCTCTCTGTCCATCTAGGATTTTTGCCTGGGTTCCAGAAGGGCAGTCATGTTGTTTTCATTAGTGTTGGCCCATTGCTGCCCATCACTCTGCTCCTTCTGTGGGGCTCCCTCTTGCACCTCCCTGTAATTAACAGGGCTTGGAAGGGCGTCCCGCCAGCAGACGGCCAAAAGGCAGAGCAGGCAGCCGTGGCAGTGGCAGTGCCAGCCAAAGGACGGGCGATTAAAACAAAAATGATTCATCTTGGGAATGAGTGCAAATAGCTTTCCATTTGCAGGAATCAGGGCTGGGCTCCAAACAGCCTTTGTGGGCTCGTTGGGGAGATGGGAGTCTGGGCCATTGACCATTAAGTAAGTAATGAGCTCCTCTGAGCACTCCCTGCTGACTCTGTGGACAGGGTATCTGGCTGGCAACATGGGCGGGAGAGCCAGGGAACGGGCAGGGAGACCTGAGGCTGCTTGGCTCAGTTAGGACATGGGGAAAGTGGAGCAGGGTCCCTGCAGGTGGTGACCCTGGTGACTCTGGAGATCCAGAGTACTCCTGGGCACCCTTGTTATCAGAGAACTCCAGAAAATAGTCAGGCTGGGCCACTTAATCCTTGGCTTTGCCACTAAGATTCCAGAGTCCACAAGGTTATTTAAAGAGCATCTGCTGAGTGTGCCAGCCACAGTGCAGGCCCTGGGAGTTGGAGAGGAACAAGGCATGGATCTTATCCTCAAGGGACTTACTGTCTAGGGTCGGGTGGTCAGCAGGTCAACAGAGCCTGTTTGAAAAGTGCTGGAATTTGAACAGCCTACTGTGGCTGAGTGGAGGAAGGAATGCAAGTGGACACAGGCTGGGGTCCAGGCGGCCTGGGAATGCCATGCTAAGGAGCTTGCACTGACCCTGGAGGCTAGGAGCCACCAAAACAGTTAAAGCAGGGATATGATGCTATGACGTTGTAATTTTAGGCAATGTCCAGCCACTCTGAGGCTTTTCAATCATATCTCATCCAGACAAACCCACCATAGTCTAAAAAAGAATCTAAACCATGTATGTTAAACTGTTAGCATTTATTTTAAAAAGCTAGTGGGTACATGGGTGTATGTTATTTTATTCTCTGTACTTTTCTTCATGTTTTTAAATTTCAGAATTAAAAATGAATTTTTGTGTATCCATACGATAGAATAATATGCTGTGTTGAAAATGAAGGTGAAATCATGTATTTTGTCAGGACAAAATACCTGGGATATAGTTTTAAGTTGCAAAACATAATATATAGTATGATTCTATTTTTGTAACAACAATAAATATATAAAGTGACTCTGGAAGGGAATGTACCAAATGGTTAACAATGACAAAGTTACAGTGGAAGGGTGGAATTCGGTACTGATAGAGGGAGGGCGAGTTTTCATTCTCTATTCTGTTCCTTTTAGAATTGTTTAAATTTCTCTACCCTCCTTTTTTTTGAAGAGAGGGGGTCTTGTTATGTCCTCCAGGCTGGAGTGCTGTGGCTGTTACCTCAAGCGATCCTCCCGTCTTGGCCCCCCAAATGCTAGGATTACAGGCATGAGCTACCGCGCCTGGCCACAGCACGCATGTTTAAAAAGATCATCCATTACCTCCATTCTGCAGACCCCAATGACCACTTTTCAGCCTATGTTTCTGGACCTCTCTACTGCTTCTGAACTGCTGTCTTCTCCATTCTTCCTGAAACCTCCTGTCCCTTGGCCACTGTTGCCCTAAATCTCCTATGGTCCTCCTGCTTCTCTGACTTCCCTCTAGCGTTTTCCATCTTAGCACACTCCTTTCCGGCACCCCTTAAACACGTGTTTCTCAGAAGGCCGGTGTGGGCCAGCTGTTTGGCTTTGTATATTGTCTTTCTGGGAGAGCTTGTCCACTTTTATCCATGGAAACTATGATCTGTTTGCTGCGGTAGCCCAAATTGGGTCTTCGGCTGCCACCGCTGCCTTCGGTTTCCAGTGCCCCTGTTCAGATGCCTGTGAGACACATGCTTTTAGAGGGTCCACAGACATTCCACACTCAGCTTGTGTCAAGCATGTCATCCTCTCCCCTCCCTCCTACTAGCTGTTCTCCTCTTACTGTGTCCCCCACCTCAGATAATGGCTCCACGTCTTTCACTTTGACAGTGGCAATCAACTCCTAATCGGTCTCCCTGACTACAGTCTTCCTCCACACAAATTCACTCTCATACTACCGTCAACGTGACACCCCCAAATGCAAATCTCACCACAGCATGCCCCGAGAAAACCGTCAGTGACTCCCACCACCTGCAGGTCCAAGTCCAAGCCCCTCAGCCTGGTGCTCACAGCTCCTCCCGCCCTCCCCAGCTCATGCCATGTCTCCGTCCACCTCTGTACCCCACTCCACACTGCCCATGCCTGCATGTGTCTGCTCATGCTGGAACCTTCTTCCACCTTTCTCCCCTTGGCTGACTCATCCTTCAATACTAAGCTCAATGGGCGTCTCTTCCAGGCTAGGAGAAGCGCCCCTTGGTTGTGTTCTCATTGCATTTTTTTTCTTATGTGTGTCTACACATCTCCCGAACAATCTGCATCATCATCGCAGTCTGTGTGTGTCTCCCTAACTGCTCTATAAATCCTGGAAGGAAAGGGGTTTGCATATCTTTATATACAATCGTATACTTTTATATCCTCAGTGCCTTAGCACAGTGCCTGGCATGTAGTGGGCACGTGATAAATGTTTGATTCACTGAGGGAGGCATCCACTCTTGCTTTCTCTGCCCCCTCTGCCTCCTTCCCTGGGAGCAGCAAGCTTCAGCCATACCTTCTATTTTTGCATCAGTATTGATGTTCCAAAGCTTGGCTCCTTGATTCTGGCCCCTGCTCCACCTTCCCCACCTGCCCCTCTCCCAGGCTTGGCTCCTGCATCTTTCTCCTCTTCCTCCTCCTGGGCTTCCCCCCCCTCACCTTCTCTTCTGCTTCTTCTCTTCTGTTTTACCCTCCCATATTTTTCCAGAGGCTTCTTTCCCACTCTTCTACCCTGTGGGGGCCACTCAGGGCAGTTGCAGCCCACTCCTGGCCCAGGTGTCTCCAACAGGACTTTATGTAATCACCCTCACGACGGGGCCTAATGACTGGAAAGCATTTTCATCCAGCCCACACGATTCTGGATTTACAGCAGCCACAGCCTCGCAGTCACAGTTGGACGCTGCTGCACCGGCCCTCTCCAGAGCATCTTTTGGAAGACATTCCGCCCCAGCCCTTTAAGGAAGAGGGTCACTTGCTCACAGCTTGTCTGATACTTATAACACAGACCCTAGCTCCACTCCTTAGTCCTCGGCACCCCAACTCCACATCCAGGGCCCCCTTCATCGCGCTCAGCCAGGCGTTTGGCATGTTGTGAGCTGATCTTCTGCCACGCGAGGAGTCTCAAGGATAAATGCGCTCATTCGGCCATTCACTCACACATCTCCTGTGCTCCCAGGAGTGCCATCCACTGGGTGGGACAGAGGACGCAGACAAGGGGCCACAGAGGAGTGTGTCCCACTCTAGACCCAAAGGAACTCAGGTCTGGTGAGGAAGACAAATCTGAAACAATGCTGCTAAATAAGGAGGCCTTGGTAGAGGTAAGTACCGGGTGCTAGGGGAACACAGAGGGTCCCCTGAGCATGCCTAGATAGGAGGAAGGTTTCACAGAGATGCCATTTGAAAATGAATGGGAATTGATGAGGCAGACGGAGGACAGTGAAGTGGACAATTGCCCTGTGACTACCTAGTATCCTATTTCAGAGAGAATTCCTCATGACATGAGCCTTAGTGGAGCGAGGAGTCTACTTTCCACTACACACCAAAGAGGGCAGGGTTATTGTCTCCCTGCTTACCCCCAACATGGGCAGAGTGAGGTGGGCCTGGAACCTGGGCTCAGCCATTCTGATGCCCCCACTGGGTCTTTGGGACTTGGCGATTGTTCACAGCCATGCGGCCTGTCCTAGAGTCCTTGGGCAGCAAGCATCTAGTCTAGTGGGTGGTGTGGGCAATCAGGAGAAGAGCCAGCAGCAGTGTCCCAGCAAGATGCTCCCTGCCATGTGACCTTGGAGTGTTTTCTGCCATCCAATATCCCTTGGTCCTGCCTGTGACGGGGGTACTGCCCAGCAACTCTTGAGCTACCACAATTTATCCTTCCAGAATACTCCTTATCTGCCTAAGTTAGTGGGAATTGGTTTCTTTTGTTCTCAGCCGACTTCCCTGTCTGCTTGAAGCTGGAAAGAACCTTGAGGAAACTGGGAAGTGCAGAATGCCAAGTTTGGGGAGAGGAAGATAGGGTGATGTGGCTGGAGCATGGTGGTGGGGCGGCGGTGTTAGCAAGGCTGGGGAACGGGCAGGGCGGGGTTCATGATGAAGGGCTCTGTCAACCAGGCAAAGAAATTTGCCTTTTGCCCATTAGGAGATGAGCAGCCATTGAAGAGTTTAAGCAGGGAGGGTCATGGTGAGACTTGTACTTTAGGAAGATCACAGAGGACGGATGTGGCGATAGATTCCAGCAGGGCCACTGCTAACCCCTGGTGAGGTTTAGAAAAAGGCACCTCCTCCAGGAAGCCTCAATCCTGAGGAGGCACTTCTTGGCTGGCAGAGTGTAGCTGGGTTTCAGCCCAACTCACCCTTCTATGGGGTATCCTTGTGCAAAGCAAGGTGGTGCAACAGTTCCCAGTAGCCTGGACGCCAGCACACAGCACCGTCCCTGATCTCAGGAGCTTACACTGCTGCCTCTACTTTGTCTCTTCTCCTGACAGCAAGCCCCTTCTCTCCCTGCCAGAGAGACTGCCTCTCTCAGTCCCTCATCTTTGAGAAAATAAGGCCACTTTCTTAGCTGGTTCTCAAGACATGACCTTTCATTTCAAGCACAAATGGGCTTTCTGGACAGGGCCTCACCTCAAGCTGGTTGTGCCAGCCTCTCTGATTCCCACACCCAGAAATCTTTCCCCGGGTTTTCATTAGGCATCTACTCTTCAACCCATTCAAGCCTTCCAGGGAAAACAACGACCAGGCTCTCGGCTGATAGGCGGAAAGGCCAGCTGTGTAGGTGAATGCCTGGCATGGAGGAAGGGCTGGCCCCTCTGCCCTCAGCCCCTAGGCCATTTGTGCAAAGAACCATGGATTCTGGAGTCTTCCAGTTGTCAGATCCTCAGGGATTGTTTGACCTAAGCTCCCCTGCCCACCCTGCAAAATATGACTCTCTTTTATAGAAGCCTGTCAGAAGGACATCCAGCATCTGCTTGAATACCTGCAGTGATGGAGCACTCATTATCGATGTAGCAGCTTGTGTCTTGGTGACATTGAGCAGTGTATTAGGTGACCTTCTCAAGGTCACACATCACAACTGTGACTACCACTGTGAGTTTCTGGGTCATTCCTCCACACCCCCTCCTCTGCTTGCTGTCCTCTTCCTGCTCCCCAAGGACTCATACGCTGGGGTAGCCTGACTAATTAGTGTGGGCATGTGGCTCTGTGGGGGTGGGCAGGGTGGATTCGCCCCTATTTGTTTTCCATTTTCTGCCATCCCGGTAGGCTCGGCTGCAGGATTGGGGCTTCGGGGTTGGAGCTGCGGGTGTGCGCGTGGGCAGCGTGCGTGTGTGCCCCGTGTGCGCGTGCGCGTGTGCGGCTGGGTGGGAGGGCGGCCTGTGGGGGGCGGCGAGCCCGAGCGGCCTCTCCTTGCCGGCCCACTCGGGCTCTGACAGGCTCCCACTGATTTGGCCTTAGAAAGTTTCCTGCTTTTGACAGGAACACAACAGAAGATGCAGATAGGCTTGCGGTTTCCTTGGCAACCCCAAAACACGGGTGGGGGAGGGGCGGTGGGAACCAGAGCGAAGGGAGTGATTGGGCTCCCCCACTCAGTCCCCCCTCTTTGGCCCTCAAAATAGCTCAGGAGAAAATGTTGAACAGTCCCAGCGTTCCCCTCCCTGGTCCAGGGGAAGGAGGAGGGAAGGCGGCTGCATAAAGAACACAGGTGGCCCTCTGATAAGGGAAGCAGAGATGGGATTCTAGAACCTGCTTCTAGAGGAATCTGGCACCCCTTGTTCGCCTTTCTTACCAAGCTGACTTACCTCCCTCTACCATCTGCTCCCTTGCTTTGTTATCCAGGAAGCTTTAGGAACCCCACTCCCCCTAAACCAACCAAAGAAAACCAGAACCCCAACCTCCCAGGTTCTCTGTCTTAGAGGAATGTGACCAGCAGGGAGGTGAGGAGTGTCCCCCGACCCCCAAACCTTGGGACAGCACCATTCCTAGAAAGCAGGGGACTGAACTAAGTTGGGCGGAAGACTGAGACTGTTCATTAAGAACAAAACAGGTTTGTTAGTGATTGGCGAAAATGTCTTGCCTACTGCAAGGGCCCCTCCCAAGTGGATGTGCTCAAATTACCTACCTGGAAGCAGCTCCCCAGGGCTCAGTCCAGCAGTCTGACCCCCGCCCAGCAGTCCTTGATAGCCCCCCAGCCGTTTCCTAAAGCTCGGGCCTCGGGTCTAATTAGCCCCATGCTCCATCCCTGGGACTCTTATCTTGGGCACTAGAGTTCCTTTACCTGAGAACCATGGAGATTCTAAAGACGTTTTTGCATACATTTTTCAAAACCAAACATCTCTGATGCTACCCTAGTCCTGCAACAAAACTTTAGTGGTGGCCACGCAGCCTGCCTTTGGCATAACTGGGACACCAGGGAAGGGGACCCTTCCTTGCTGGGCTCTTGGAGCAATTCCCTACCAGGATGTTGAGTATGTTTCTAGAGCAGGTGGAAAGCAGGAGAAGAGAGCTGAGGGGCTGCAGGCCCCCGGGGCCATCTGCTCACACAGTCTCCCCTGGTGAGTCAGCGGAGGAAGGGGTGCTGGGCTGGGAGGAAAAGGCCAGAGTTCTAGTCTAGCTCAGTCTCTGACCAGCTGTGGGTAGGAGGAAGACAGCCATGCTTCTGGTGACCACAGTTGGGAGCTGAGCATGGGACAGTGGCCTGACAAACACCTGGGGGTGTAGGAGGGCCAGTGGAGCAGAAGATTTGCAATGAAACAGATGGCTGCCACGACTCTGATCCCTGAGCTTCCTGAGTGTGACCCTGCCCTCTCCCTCCAGGCCTGCCCAGCCCACATACCGCCAAGGATGTGTTTGTCAGATCTCTGGGGCCCTCTGCCTCCAGGGAATCAAAGACTCCAGGGCATGGTCTCTCGGCTCCTCCCCATCAGCTGCCCCAGTGCATCCTGACTGCCGCCACAGGAGTCCATTTATCTCTACTTCTTCCATTCAGTCTCTCTTAAAGCCCTTCTCCAGTGCGCCTCACCCCCAGCTCCGCCTACCCAGGAGCTCTTTTCACCCTCAGCTCCCTCAGCCGCAGGGCATCAAGGCATAGGCGCACCTTGATGACGTGCTGCTTCCACACTCAGCCCCAGCCAGGAAAGAGAGGACAGCTGCCCACCCCGTCCACTGGCTGTGAGCTCCCCAGGCAGGCAAGAGAGCTGGGAGTCCCCCCAGGAGGACAGAGAAGACTGAGTCTTACGGGTTGTCTGCCATGCCTGCCCCAGCTCAGGGGCAGGGGAAGGCAGCTTTGAGACTGTGACAAACCTCAGATGCTGCAGTAGGTGGCCAAGAACTGATGATGAGGCAGGCAAAGTGTCGGGCAAGAGGGAAGAGGTTGTGGGGGACAGAGGGGAAGGATGTGGGAGACCCCGGCTCGTTCCTAAGTGGTGGGTAGTCCTGTGGGCTGCCTTTAGAGAGGCCCCGCATTGAGCCTTTGTCTACTCCAGAGTATTCTTCCCAAACACCACGTAAATATGTATATCCCATTTAGAGGGAGGGGTCTTTCCCAGATACCTTGATGGGGAGGAAATGAAGACTGTGAGTAAAGGAGTGCTTTCTTCATGCAGGTGCCATGTTTGGGGGTTCTCTGAGGTCCCTGTTTTGGGGGCTGGGATCTTGGTTTCCACTGGTTTGAGCTTTCTGAACCTTGTACCTGGCAGTTCCCTGCTTTCCCCAGGCCAGAGAGGGCCTGGGTGTTTCCTGTGATTGGCAGCCGTGCATGAGAAGTGAGAAGTCCATGAGAACAGTCACTGTCTGGCCTTTGTCTGTCAGACTGAGCCTCTGAGGAGGCCATCTGGGGAAACTGAGGCCGGAAGACATGAGCAGATGTGGTGTCACAGAGAGGAGGTGGGGCAGTCCCCAGGCTTGACCTGATTGAAGTCCCCACTGAGTGGTTACAAAGAGCCGTTCAAGTTGGGATTTGCCTATGCCTGGGGTAGGCACGAGGGAGCAGAAATTGGAGCGACTATGTAATAGTCTACCTAGGCACAGTGGCACGTGCCTAGAGTCTCAGCTACTCAGGAGGCTGAGGCGGGAGGATCACCTGAGCCCAGGAATTCAAGACCAGCCTGGGCAACAAAGTGAAAGCCCATCTCTAAAAAATAAAAGAAAAAAAATCTCTAACTTCTGAAGACTCTCTTCTGGGAGCTGCTGGAGACATTAAAGCTTAGACCATTAAACTAGGTGATACTGTCAGGCACTTTGGAACCAAGAAGACCGGGTATCTCTGGAGCCCTTTTGTCCAACTCCCTTGTATTATTTTTCATAAAATAACAGAGATCTATTCTCTCATAATTCTGGAGAAGAGAAGCCAGACATCACGGTCTTGGCAGGGTTCGCTCCTCTGGCAGCTCTGCAGGAGAATTCACTCCATGCCTCTCTCCTAGCTTCTGGTGGTTGCCTGCAATTCACGGCATTCCTTGGATTGTAGATGTGCCACTCCAGTCCCTGCCTCCGTCTTTACATGGTGTTCTCATTGTGTCTTCTCCTTTTCTTATAAGAATGCCAGTCACTGGCCTACCCTAAATCCAGGATGATTTCTTCTTGAGATCCTTAATCGCACCCTCAAAGACCTTGTTTCCAAATAAAGCCAGGGCCTGAAGTTCCAGCTGGATATGAATTTTGGGAGCATTATTCAACTCACTACATCCTCTAATACCATGCTCATGCCAGAACTCTGGAGGGGGTGAGACGACCTCCACAAGTTTAGTCGCCAGTCACAAGGCAGGATGTTCACAGGATACATCAGAACCTGAAGTTCTGGCCGGGTGCAGTGTAATCACGCCTGTAATCCTAGCACTCTGGGAGGCCGAAGTAGGAGGATCACTCAAGGTCAGGAGTTCGAGACCAGCCTAGTGAGACCCTGTCTCTACTAAAAATAGAAAGAAATTAGCTGGACAACTAAAAATATATACAAAAAATTAGCCAGGCATGGTGGCGCATGCCTGTAGTCCCAGCTAGTCGAGAGGCTAAGGCAGGAGGATTGCTTAAGCCCAGGAGTTTGAGGTTGCTGTGAGCTAGGCTGACGCCACAGCACTCTAGCCCGGGCAACAGAGCAAGACTCTGTCTCCAAAAAACAAACAAAAAAAACCACAAAAAAACCCCCCTGAAGTTCTAACCCACATCTCCCACCTCCTGGGCTGCCTAGAAAGTTGCAAAGCAAAATCTATCACACTCTATTCCCCAGGGATGGGCAGAAACAATTCTCTTTCACCCAAAAGAGAGGCAGATGTCTGCAATGTTTCTGTGAAAAATAAATTGCACCCTAAACTGCTTTTTGTTAGCTTGACTAGTGCCTTTCTTATGCCTACCTTAATCCATCTTGCAGTTCAGCTGTAATCTCAGCTGTATCTCCTTGGGGTCTGTCCTTGAGGCTGATGTGGCACTATCTTTTTCTAATCCACCACTCTTCTAGTGCCCAGCCGACATCTGTCAAGCCTTTCCCCATCTCGGTGGGAGTTGTTTTTGCCTGGAGAGGGTATGTCAGAGGCATTGAGAAAGTCAGGGATAAAACAACCTACCCAAACACACAGATTATGAATTTTCTCTATGAGCCGTCTCAGCTGACTTTTAGTTTGCGCCCCTCCTGCCCCAGGGTCGGTGACAAGCTGAGCTGTGACTCTTTCCTCGCCTCACAGCCTGTAGCCACCCCCATCCACCACCAACTCTGAACAACTACTCTTTAATGAAGGAGAAAACGGAGAAGACGAGCTCCAGGTAGCACGGCTATCAGTCACCGTAACATTCTGGAATCAGCAATCATTACTGTGATAAATGGCTTTAGAGTTCCATCCCAAATAGTGCAGAAGGGAGGAGCCCCCGCTGTGTTCATCTCCTTTGGCATTTTAAGGAGAAAAGAGGCCAGCGCTGTAATGCTAGGTTTTCTCCTTTAGAACACCAGGATGGGAAGGGATGGAAGGGGCAGGGGGCACCACAATTTGAGGGTCGAGCCAGTCTCAGTCTATAGGACCATCCAGGTTATAGGGCTTGGGGGTCTGGCGGCAGAGCCCGGGGAAAGGGGAGGAGAGAATCAGAGGAGACTGGAGCAGGGCCCGGGAACAGGAAGCCGAAGGCGAGTGGCCAAGGTGCACGCCATAGTTCAGTGTCTAAGCTAGACTGAGGACCCAGACCCCGGCTGTTGTGTGTTTTTTCCAGAGCCATGAATTTCATTCGCCTCACAACAGACAAACAAATCAACAGCCATTATTTTGCACCAGGCTTTGCACTATGAATTTCATACATTATCTAATTTAATCCTTACCATGCCACTGTGAGATAAGGGAAATGACTTATATGTTACTGATTTGGGAAATGAATCTCAGAGAGGTTAAGTAATTTGTTCAAGGTCACACAGCAAGTTGCTGGAGCCTGGATTTGAACTCATATTTGTCTCACTTCAAAAGTTAGTAAATACCTGCAAAGCACCTTGTAGTACAGCTTCCTTTTCTCTCTGGAGTTGTGAGGTGAAAAGACAGGAGACTATCCTGGTGGAGAGGAGAGGCCTCTACACTGGGGCAGTGGTAGGTTTGTTGATGAGGAAGAGGGAGCTCCCAGTGCCTGGCACTCCTCTCTGTGGTGGGAGAGGGAGGCTGGCTAAGCAGCTGGAAGGGGAAACTTGCAGATATTGGAAAGGAGGGGTTGGCAAGGAAGGCGGTGGTCCTAGTTGACTGGGTCAGGGTCCTTCTCCTTCATGGAGGCCCCAACCCTCTCCCTACAGGAAGGACCCCTTACTTCTCTTAAATAACTTTATTTCTGCCCAGTGGATGCACAGAGCTAATCATATTCATTGAGTCACTGGCCTGCCTGAGGCCTGTGTTTTATTCTGTTATTATTTTCACTCTCAGGCCTCACCCTCACTCTTGTCAGTCCTTCATCATAGCTACTCACTTCAGCACATTAAATATATATCCTCCTAGCCTGCCCTCCGTATGCTGATAGAGATGTATGTTTATTCTTGAAAAAAGATCCATGATATTATTTCATGGATGCGTGTGTGTTCCTAATTTTCATAATTGGTTTTGTGCTCTAAATCCTATCCCATTTCTTTGTTCACTCAATGGTAGTTGTTTAAGACGTGTGCATGCTGCCATGTGACTGTGTTACAGCACAGTATTCCATCATGTACACAGACCACGTTTACTGTCCATTCCTAAATTGCTTCCAACTCCCAGGCATGACAAACAGTGCTGCAATGAGCATCTCACACACACGTCCTTACTGACCTGTGGGAATGTGTCTCTGGAATGGGGGATACCAGACCATAGAGCGTTTGGATACATCTCTAGTTTTCTCAACCTCTCCTGGCACTTAATCTCTGTAACCCAGATTCAGCATCATATCCTGCTTTTTCTTTCTTTCTTTCTTTTTTTTTTTTGAGACGGTCTTGCTCTGTCACCCAGGCTAGAGTGCAGTGGCGTCATCACAGCTCACTGCAACCTCGAACTCCTGGACTCAAGCAAGCCTCCTGCCTCAGGCTCCTGAATAGCTGGAACTACAGGCATGCACCACCATGCCCAGCTGATTTTTCTATTTTTATTTATATTCATTTATTTATTTATTTGAGACAGAGTCTCACCCTGTTGCCCGGCTAGAGTGCCCTGGCATCAGCCTAGCTCACAGCAACCTCAAACTCCTGGGCTCAAGCGATCCTCCTGCCTCAGCCTCCCGAGTCCCAGCTGGGACTATAGGCATGTGCCACCATGCCCAGCTAATTTTTTGTATATATTTTTAGTTGTCCAGCTAATTTCTTTCTATTTTTAGTAGAGATGGGGTCTCGCTCTTGCTCAGGCTGGTCTCGAACTCCTGAGCTCAAACAATCTGCCCGCCTCGGCCTCCCAGAGTGCTAGGATTACAGGTGTGAGCCACTGTGCCCGGCCCTGATTTTTCTATTTTTAGTAGAGATGGGGCCTTGCTCTTGCTCAGGTTGGTCTCGAACTACTGACCTCAAGCAATCCTTCTGCCTCAGCCTCCCAGAGTGCTGGGATTACAGGCGTGAGCTACCGCGCTGGCCCTGCCTTTTAATTGCTAGTTACATCTCCCCTCGTACATGTCTTATCTCTCCTGCTACTTCCTAAGTGTAACACAAGACCGAGTTTTGCTCAGTTTCGTGTTCTCCACAGGTCTTAATATACATCTTATCCGTATTGGTGCTTCATGAGACATTTTTTAATAGACTGAACTAACATCTCCTTTCCTGTCGTAATGCAAATTTCTTGAGAATAAGATTAACTGTATTTCATTCATCTTGACCAAGTTCAGAATCTGGCACTCTATAAACTATTTATTTAAAACATCACCAGAGGCCTTCCTAAGACATGATTCATGACCTTTTCAGACATGGGGAGACAGTACGGGTAAGAGTGAACTGCAAGTTTGGGACTCTGAGTGCCACATAATTAGTTTTACGACCTCAGATAGAGCAAATTTCTCCTCTGAGCCTCAGTTCCCCTCCATGTACAATCAGAAGGTTCAGTGCCTTTGTACTTCTAGCCTGGGCCCAGGAGGATGAATGACAAACAAGAGTGACAGTGCATCCCCCGTTTGAGACACCTGCTGGGTCCAGCTGTTCTTCTGGGGAAGGGGGTGCAGTTGGCGGAAGATGGGCCGGGCACACCCCTGGGTGAGGCGCCCTTCTTCCCCCTTTGGTGCTCTCCTTTATCCTCTGATCATCGCATGCAGTTTGGCTTTACCCATTGCCAGAATATTCATCACTGAAGATGTAGGGTCCTGCAGAGGGGTGAGGGCTCTCTTGGGAAGACCCAGTTATGAGTCAAGGGAGACAGAGCGGAGAGCAGCCGAAGGAAGATGAGAGGCCCACAGCAGCAACTGGGGCAATAACCGGAATTCAAGCAATGCATTGCTCCTGAGCAACCAGATGGGGACAGAAGAAATGGAGCAAGCCTGCAGCCCATTGTCACCTCAGAAACATGAGCCCCAGGACTGACCCAGGGGACCTGCCACTGCCTACTTGGAGATACCTATCCAAGGAGGGCTTGAGGTGGTGGGAGAGGAAAATGAGAGGGACTCACATTAGCCCAAGAAAATCCAACAGGACACCTGGGGCAAGCGAGGACTGGATGGGTTCCCAACTGGGATGCAAGAAAATCATTACTGGGGAGAGTTTGGGAAGTAAAACCTAGTCCAGCAGAAAAGGCCAACAGCTCTGGGGAGTGAGGGAGGGTGAGGAAAGAAACATGCCACGGCTGGTGACTCAGCACTGGGCGATGCTGGGAGCCCGGTCGTGGGGGCTATTGAGGACTGCAGGTGATTAGGCTTGAAGACGGACCTGCTCAGAGCTGCAGGAGACCCGGGAGGAAGCCATCAGCTGCCCTATAGGCCAGACTGATACACAGCACCACTCTGTCTTGTTCTATTGGCCAAAGTAGTCGCAGGCCATCCAGGATGCAAGGGCAGTAGCACTTCTCGATGGACAGAGTGTCAAAGAAGAGCTCTTGGTCAAATTTATTCTCCCACCTGTGCTACTGGAAATTCTCCCACTCAGTCCTTTCTCTTCCCTGCTCACGAGCTGCAAACCCCACCTTCCTCTCAACTCCCGTGAGCACAAGCCCCCTCCATGGGCCCCCGTCTCTGAGCTCTCAGTCCCAGCTGTCATCCCCCCTTCCAGGTCCTACACTCCCCTTCCCTGCCCTTCCACCTCTGCCCCTGATTTGGACCCTCTTGTATCTTGAACTTCATCTTGGAGAATCCTTTCCCTTCCTCTCCCCAGGAGCATGTCACTTTCCCCAGGGGGCAGAACCAGCTCTTGACCTGCCTTTTCCAAGGGCAGCTGCTGCGCTTCTCACAAGAGGAGGGCTCAGCTTCCCTCTCACTCCCCCCCACACCTGACCTCCAGACTGTGCACAAAACAGGACATGACTGGCCAGGTGCGGTGGCTCACGCCTGTAATCCTAGCACTCTGGGAGGCCAAGGTGGGCGGATCACTCAAGGTCAGGAGTTTGAAACCAGCCTGAGCAAGAGCGAGACCCCGTCTCTACTAAAAATAGAAATTAATTGGCCAACTAAAAATATATAGAAAAAATTAACCAGGCATGGTGGTGCATGCCTGTAGTCCCAGCTACTCGGGAGGCTGAGGCAGAAGGATTGCTTGAGCCCAGGAGTCTGAGGTTGCTGTGAGCTAGGCTGACGCCACGGCGCTCTAGCTCTGGCAATAGAGTGAGACTCTGTCTCAAAAACAAAACAAAACAAAACAAAAAAACAGGACACGACCAAAATGCAATTGTTTCATTAAAGTCTCGCAATCCAAGTGGGGGCCGAGGATAGAGATACAATTCATCAGTCAGTGGACACGTGTGGATGGACTGCCACGTCCAGTGGGAGCCACCCACACACAGGATCAGCACACGGTATGGGGCCAGCAGGCATGCACAGAGGGCTGGCTTGCACCAGGCCGAGCTCCCCTTGAGGGCAGGGACCACGTCCTGCCTATCGTGTGCCTAACAGATGTTATGTGGCTAAGCGTACAAATGAATGGCCACATACCTGTCGTGGGTATAAAATTACATCTAGAAGGCCAGCTGCTCTTGAATTAGACTGACTGGAGTCCACGTGAGTCATGGAGATGTCTCTAAAGGGCAGTGGGGATCAAGAATTAAGACTCTTCTTTAAACATCTTTGCCATCTGGCTCTAAGCTTATCCTGGCTTCTTCCCAACCTGGAGGGTGACACTCATAAATCCAGAACTTTCTAAATGACCTCAGCATCTGACTCACAGTCATGCATGCGCTGCTCTCAATCTTAACAATTTGATATCTATGTATAGCTGCTTCTTTTCTACCCCACAATCTAACAGTTCTTGCCTTCGGCCTGTTTTTTGCCTGTGCTGTTGCCAGCTCTGCTTTCCGGCCTCATCTCTCAAGAGTGCTTTTCATACCCTACACTCTCGAGCCAGGCACTCCCCTTCCCCAGCACTGGTGCTCGTGTGGAAAGGGCACCATCGCAGTGAGCCAAACTCCTTCATAAAACTTGTACTGATCCACCCAACCAGACGTGAGTTCTTCTTACTTAGATATTGCAGGGAACCTTAGCAGTCCTTCGCTGACGGTGTTTGGCGTGGTCTGCCTTTTAGTTGTGCACGTTCTTGCCTCTTCCTACTTCGATAGTAGATAGTAAGTTTTTGTGGCTAGGAGACTACGCCTTACTCACTTCTGGTCATATTCCATCATAACGGCACCCAGCACGGGGATCAGTGGACATGTGTCATTCCGTCTTCACAGCATGCCATTTCTAAAGGAATCTTCCGTCTTCTAATTCTACGTGACGTACAGAAGTGGGGCTGTGAATTGCGTTGTCCCACCCCTACCACCGCAGAGTGGGGAGCACTCAGCCGCAGAGTGCAGGCTGGTCGACAAGAAGACTCCAGCCCCTGGCCCCAGAGGTGGCTGCAGGGATGGGCATAAGACCTAAGCAGAATGGTCCGCTTTGGGATTCGCTACGTCTATACACAGAGAAAGAACTTTCTTTCTCTGAGACCAGAAGCTGTAAGGATGATGGAAGGGAGTTGCTTGTGGCCATCTCTCTGGGCCACACATAAGACACTACCCACAATGGGAGAGAATGAGACCCACCCCTAAAGAGGCAGAGACAGAAAGAATATGGCTGATATGTTGGAGTGCCAGACCCTGCTCCAAGCACACTATATGGATGATCTAATTTACTCCTCTCAAGAACCCTAAGAGGTTGTCCTATTATTGTATGCATTTTATAGACAAGGAGACAGGGGCACTGAGAAGTTAAGCAACTCATCTAAAACTGCCCAGCTGGTTAGGTGGTGGAGCCAGGGCTGGAATCCCGGCTGTGGGACTCTGAAACTGTCCTGCTATGCTGCTGCCTTTTATATGAGCCACGATGAACATAAATGGGAAAGAGATAGATTTACTCATTTATAAGCAGGTGCAAGACAGAGCTGACAGCGTGGTTTGAGCTCCTGGATCTAGCTGTGCCTGCAGCCAGCTGACTTATGGGCTTTTTGGTTCAATAAGCCAATGCATTCCTTTGTTTTCTTAAAATGGTTTGTGTATCAGTCACTTGCAACCTCCTGGGTTCACAGTGCAACAATGTGTCTTAGAGATAGAGCACTGCTTCTGGGTTTGCATCCTGGCACTACCTCTTACCACCTAAACTTGGACAAGGGACTTGACATCTCTCTCAGGCCCCTGGAGGGAAATGATTTGGCCTCCCAGGTCTGAAGAGCCCTGGAGATGAGATTACATGTAAGCGCTTAACACTACTAAGGCGATTTAAGTACTCGATCATTGTTAGATCTCCTTTCTTCCCCTTTCCTATGTGGGGTAGCTGTTCAATAAGCATTTGTTGAATTGAATTAAATCCTCCAGAGGCTGCAGGATGTTTGTTGCCTGAGCTTAAAAGCAGCTGGAGCTACAGAGTCTCCAATCAGGGGAGTATCTTAGCCAGAGGGGTCACCTAAGAGCAAAATTTGGCCAAAAAAAATATTATACGATTAAAATAAAAATAAAACAAGATCTACCGTTCTCCTGTCTCCCTGACAGCCTCATCCTCCCTGGCTTCCAGAGCTCTCCAACCGAGAAGATAAGGTCTGTCTGCAGGACCCCTCCATGGTCTCCTTGCCCCCTTCTTAGAGTTTCTCTCCATAGTCACCTACTCACCTGGTCTTACTGACTCACGTTCTAGATTTTTCTCACACCTGCTCTCTCCTCCTTATCCTTACTGATGATACCCTTGCTCAGACCTTCATCACCTTTCTGGATGTTTGCAACAACCTCCTCTCTGTTCTCCCTCCAGCCTGCCAGCCAGAAACAGCCACATTAAAGGTGACCAAACCACTCTTCGCCTGGAAACTGCCATGGCTTGCAGGGTAACGGGCGAGGCCTTGGCAGACACACAAGGTGCTCCTCGGCCCGGCTGGGCCCTGCCCAAATTTCCAGGCTCATCTCCCACTTTGCTATTTCATGCCTCTGTGCCATCCTCATGCTGTTCCCTCTGCCTGAACACCCTGTGCCACCTCTCCCCCGCCCCCTGCCCCGCCCAACTCTTACTCATCCTGCAAGACTCTGCTCCGTGTGCTTCTTTTTCCTCCTGGAAACATTCGCTGAGCTCCCACCCCCACTCCTTGGGCCAAGTGCTCCTCTTCTTGTTCCCACAGCGCCTGCACAGAGTTCTGTGTTATTATATTACAGCGTCACTTTACGCATCTGTCTTGAGAATTCAGAGGCCTGGGTGAGGTCTGACTCACCCTCACACCCAGCCCAGTGCCTGGCACCCAGCAGGCTCCCACCTGTGGGCATCACGTCCATGTGGGGCTGGAAAGGAAAAAGAGAAGAGACTACATTTCTTGCAGACTGAAATCCTGGTTCCCATTCATTCCCTGCCGGCTTTCCTTCATCCCTAGATTGGGGCCCATGCTTCTCCTAATGGCCAATACAACAGCCTTAGGGTTTAACTGCTGGGGAGAGAGGGGCAGTTTCTCACCTTGTAAAGTGGAGAGGGGGCCCAGTTCCCCCACTTTACAAGGTGAGAAATTCCACTAGTGGAGGAAAAGGAAAAGGAATTTTCCCTGGGATCCTGTGTGGTTGTAGGATGGTTTGTGAACTGTGCAATTCTCCACACAGCGTTGCATGCATGATACATGAATAGGTAACCTTTGGCTACCTTAAAATAGCCCCCATCTCAGTTTTAAAAAGGATAAAATTATTTCATTACAGCTAAATATAGACAAAGAGTCTGCACTGATGCATAACTTAGGCAAATACATGCAAATCCCTTGCAGACTTGGGGACCTGATCCCATCCCTGAGTTATGTAAGTTGGGCCTCTGGTGTTCCTCCTCTCTGTGCTGCCGACCTTCAGCAACAGAACTCTCAGGGATCCAGTGGGCTGGTGCATCCTGCCAGCCTACCTCACAGGGCTGTTGAGGGACAGACTGAGGGACAGTGAGGACTGTGCACACGGACGTGCAACCCTGCAGCAGGCAGGAGCTGGGCCTGGCCGGGCAGTGGGCAGGACCATCATGGGGTCATGTTGGGCAGGCCACCAGCAGCCTGCTGGGATGGCTGGGGTTTCAGCCCTCTCTAATTCTCATTCGTTCCCCCTCTCAAGTCTGTTTTCCATTAAAAAGAAACGTGTTCTCTTCTCTTTCTTTCTGCCTGGTTCCCTGAGCCATGCCTGGCCCAGCTTGGAGAGCCAGGCTGCATCTGCTCCTGCTTAAGGCACCCACTCATTCAAACCCAGGAAGGCGGGAGGCCGCCTGGCCATGGGGCCGCCCCCCTCCCCGCCTTGCTCCACGGATGGAAAATTTAGCCTGCTCTTGTGACTGGAAAAAGCAGGGCCAGCTCATCAAGCAGAACAGGGTTGTTAGCTAGCTTTCCCCTTTCTGAGGGTTATAGTAGGAAGGCGTGGCTCAGGGAGGGGGTTACCCGCCCTAGCCCTGACCGGCCCCAGCCAGAAAGTTGTGTATGGGGGGTGCTGCAGCAGGCAGAAGCCTGCCAAGGGCAGTGAGAGCTTTATGAGAGGGTGCTGAGAGATCGGGGGAATATGTGGAGGTAAAATGGGGTGACGTGAGCAGAGCCAGGCTAGGAGGGAAGGCCAAAGCAAGTGATTATTCTGTGTCAGGCCCATTGTCTCATGGAAGATGCTGAGGCCAAGCCCACTGCTCCCTTCTCCTTGTCCCTCCTGCTCCCTAGGCTGAGGGAGGGAGGAGGACGGAGCATGTGCAGCTGTTGGGGGTGGATCCTGTGTCTGCAAGGGGCCCCCTGGGGCCAGTGGCTGCAGAGGCCGGTTTTCATGTCTCAGCGCCCCAGGGAGGCCGCCTTCCCAAGGAGCAGTTGCCATCCCAGCACTGAACGTCTGCACTCAGCAGTGTGGCAGGGTCGGGGTATGGCCCCAAATGCTGTGCCCAGGACAGGAATAGAAAGGAGACTGGATGGGGACACAGAGGGTGGGGTGGCAGGGAGGTGGGGGTGTGTCAAAGCTCAGACGCCAGAAGCCGAGGCAGGAAGAGCATCACAGTAGGGTGTGCTCCACGTCCTCCCCCACCCAGCACAGTGCCTGTCTCCCTCCACCTGCCCACACTCTTCCACGGTCCTGGGCTGCCTTTAGAGTTCCAGGAACTAACTCTGGAAAGTCCTGGGTTTGCGTGCAAGGAAGCAACAGAAGCACCAGCGCAGCAGGGCAGGTTATAGCCCCTAAACATACATCCATTCCTTCTTCCTGTAGTAATAATACTCAGAATCTCAGTGAGGCACCTGGCTTCTTGGCTCAAGACAACAATTCCTGTGTGTCTGGCTGTGGCCTTGTGATGAGGTTCTAGCCCGTGGGATATGAGTGGAAGGGATGTGTGCCACTTCTGCGTAGTTCTCTAAAGGAAAGGCATACGCTCCACTTCCCTCTCCCACTTCTCACTGAGCAGACCGTGGGCGCAATGGCAGGAGCCACAGCAGTCATCTCAGACTTCAAGACGGAAGCCATATGTTGAAGACAGCAGAGTGACAAGACAGGCGGAACCCGGGCCTCCCTTACTGCAGAACTGCCAAATTCAGCCCTGGACTGCTGATGCCAGGGCCATTCCTGAGAGAGAGCACACCTCTCTCTTGTTTCAGCCACTATTATTGTGACCTTGATTACAGCAACGGAACTTGTATCTTAGCTAAAATAACACAACCAGCAGTTACTGAGATATTACTATGTGTCGATCACTGTTTTGAGTGTTTCACATGTAGCATTAAATTTGATCTTCACCACAACCGGATTAACCGGTGCGCAGGGTGGCTGTCCTGACTCTCTGAACAGCCCAGACCCGTCTCCTCTTTCCTTGCTATCCTCAGCCAAGGCAAGTTCAGCTTGTTGGGGCCAAGATCATGCACCTGCCCTCAAGACTGTCATCGTCCTGCCACATACCAGGCGATGGATGATGCACACACGAAGGACCCACTCCTATGAACCTACTCAGATTAAGACACAACCCATCCACCCCAGTGTCACGGGGAAGTGAAGCAACATCAGAATTCACGTGGAGCAGGAGTGGCCGTCATCTCCTAATGGCTGTGGTGGCGGTGGTTTGCAACGGTCTGTATACCGGCTCCGCCCCCACCCTTCCTTCCCACTCAGAAATGCCTCATGCAATGCAAGGAAGTCAGAGTGACATTACTGAGGATGTGGTTACGTATTTGCTCTAATTTATTTTTTCAAACGTAGAGTCCTCCAAAAGTGTTCTGAGCATCATTAGCAACAGATCTCTTTCGTCACGCTCACACCTAACTGCAGTAGGCCTGGTTGTCATGACATCACCATGGAGAACCAGCGCCTGGGAGACCGCTTAGTGATGGGTCAAGCCTCCAGCTGGCCAGCTTTCCTTTCTGTGGTCTGCTGCGCCATAGGTCCCTACAACAGAATAGCCACTCTTCAATGCAGACAGGACTCACAGACGTCATTGGAATGGATATCTGCTGGGTTTGCCTCCCTAAGCATCCCTTCTGGATTTTTCTATTCACAGCATTTCGCTTTCCCTTTGGGGAAGTGCCTACTGCCTGTTCCATGTGACTCATGTCTGCCTTCACCAAAGATTAGGCAGGCAGCTCAAACCAGACTACAGTGTCTCTCCTGGAAACTCAATGCTGTGGCCCAGGAAACAAGATGGATAGCAGTTAGAACTGAGTTGGCTTGACCTATGAGTTCTTACTACTCTGAATTTTGAACAGGGTTTACATAAGTAACAAATTAGGTTGAGTTCAAAGTTATCCCTAAAACGCTGTCTCACTCTCTTGCACTTCAATCTATTTTCTTGAAAAGGTGAGAGCAGGATTGTATTACAGCTAACAAGTGGGAAATTGTATGTCACCTGCATGATAGGTGTGGCCTGGGCTCCTGTCCTTACCAGGCATGGTTGCCCAACCCTCCCCTTCATTCTGGAAGCTCCGCGGTAATCAGAGCAGCCACACTGCACAACACTGGGGGCACCATTCTCGTGTTGTCCTTGGAGTTGTGCAAAGAGGCAGCTTCCAATAAATTCCCTGTTGTTGCTTAAGGCAGCCCAAGTCAGTTTCTAACGGTTACAACATGACCCATGTTGTAGAACCCTAAAGTGAAAAATTTAGCCATTCTTCCGCCACTGAGCAGCAGTGCTCTCAAATCATCCAGGAACAAGATCTGTTTCCCTTTTCCTTAAAGTGCCCCAGGAACAGAGTTACTAGATTTAGTCAATAAAAATACAAGGTACCCAGCTACATTTGAATTTTAGATTAACACAAATGAATAATTTTTTAGTACAAGTACGTGCCACGCAATATTTGGGCATCCTGTATTGTATCTGACAACCCTACCCAGGGAAGAAAATGATGACCCATCTCTTAGGGTTGACCTGAAGGCACTCACGCTCTTTTTTTTTTTGGAGACAGAGTCTCACTCTGCTGCCTGGGCTAGAGTGAGTGCCGTGGTGTCAGCTAGCTCACAGCAACCTCAAACTCCTGGGCTCAAGCGATCCTCCTGCCTCAGCCTCCCGAGTAGCTGGGACTACAGGCATGTGCTACCATGCCCGGCTAATTTTTTCTATATATTTTTAGTTGTCCAATTAATTTC